>CM053768.1:243280-262905 GCA_028658305.1 Pachyuromys duprasi | reverse complement strand
GCCGCCGCCCGTCCGCTAGCTCGCTCGCCCGCTCTCCGCGCTCGAAAAGCCCGCGCTCCGGCGCGCGCCCGTGACGTCAGCAGCAGGCGCCGCGGACGCCGGAAATGCGCTCCGCCAGAAGTGGTCCCTCCGGCGCCGCTTCCGATCGGCGCCTGCCCGGGACGCGGCTGCCCGGAACCCAAGCGCGCGTTCTTCGCGCGGACCCGGGAGGCACGGATAGGTTGTGCGTGTGTGTGTGTGTGTGTGTGTGTGTCTGTACGCGCGTGTGCGTGAGATAGCGGGTCTTCCGGGATTTTTCTCCTCACTTCCTCCACCAGGGAGGAAATGGAGCCTCTCGGGTCCTTTGCGGTGTGTTCTGGGTGCGCTGGGAGGAGCGTGTTCCGGTGGTTCCGGGCTGACTGTGGGAGGAAATTTCGCCTCGGGTCTTTTCCGGTGTCGTCCGGGTCGGCGAGGAGGGGGGCGTGTTCCGGGTTGACTGTGGCAGGAAATGTCGCCTCTCGGGTCCCTTCCGGTGGGGTTCGTGTGGACTACGAGAGCCGTATACCGGGCGTTCCGCCTGACTGTGGGTTTGTAGTTGGTTTCAGGCAGGGAAACCATGACCTCTTTAAGCTTCATGTACCCGGTGCATGAGCATGGAGAGGGGCCTCTTGGGTCGGGAGAAGAATGGCTTGGGGGTGGGGAGGACGGATGATTTGGGGAGATTTGCAAGGCCCTGAGTTGCAAGGGACTCTGCAATAATGTAAATAAATATATATTAATATATATTTATTAATATACTATTTAAATTTATATATTAATGGCATGTTCAATTATATATTATAATTGTATTAAATGTTAATATTTAATATATTGATATAATATATATTGGCATAATTAAATTAATTGTATTATATACTATATATCACGCATTATAATATATCTATTATAATATTATAAATAATATAACATAATGTAATATACTATATAATCTATTAATATAGAGCATTTATAATATGTGTTAATATATAATAAATATATTATTAATATACATTATTAATATATAATTCTTCCCTAACGCACCTGTAATTGAGTTATTCGGGTTCAATTTGTGTGCAGGTGTTTTGCTATTTCTGTCATTCTTAAGTTTCCAGCTTTAAATTCAAACACATTCATTAAGAATCGGTGGGGCTTCAGCACTAATTCCTTCAACTGCATCTCATTCAACAATTCAAAAGCTTGTCTTTTTAACCCATCATGGTGGGATCTAGGTAAAAGCACACATGGGTAGCCAGTGTTGTTCAATATTCCTTTCTCCACTGTTCCTAAGAAAGGGACTCCCAGGAATGAGAGGAAGACATTAAATCAGTGAAACCGTGAGTTGTGTTTCATAGCTTGTTGGTTCCTCCCCTATGTTCATATTATGGTTTTCAAAATCAAGGTAAATGTAAAGAATTGAAATATACCAAGTACTATTGATCATGGTAAAAAAAAATTCCAACTTTAGAACATGATGGTCTAATAGGATACAAGGGATTATATCAGTCTTCTTGTATCTGTAGAGACTTGCTTTGTGCCTGTATATATGGTCAATTTTGGAGAAGGTTTTATGATGTGCACAAAAGAACGTATATTTGTTTGTGTCTAGATGAAAAGTTCTGTAGAAATCAATTAGGTCCATTGATTCATGACCTCTTTAAGCTTCATTATTTGAATTTTCTTCTATGATTTTATTGAAAATATATTCTGGACCTTGGAGCCTGGAATCATCTTTTTACTTCATTCCAATTATCTTAAATTTCATGTTTTTATAATGTTTGATTTCTTGGATGTTTTGCATCAGGAGATTTTCCGTTTTGCGGTTTTCTTTAGAGGACTGATCAGTATCTTCAAATGTATGTTCACCGTCTGAGATTTTTTTCTCCATTTCTTGTACTCTGTTTGCCTTGGTATATGAAGTTGCAGTAAGATTATGAATAACTTCTGCTATTGAGGATACACATACTAGTCCACTTAGGAAAAAGTCCAATGACAGGCAAAAGAGAGACAGCCTTGGTCTTGCTGTTAGGTGTCCCCATGAAGACCAAGCAGCAAAGTGTTACACATGTGCTACAAGTCCCCCATGATGGCTAATCAGCACAGATTCTAAATATGTGTTCTTAGAAGTCCGGCATGAAGACCAGGTTGCACAACTGTTACAGATGAGTTGTTAGAAATCCCAGATAGAGACCAAACTGCGAAATGTTACTTATGTGCAGAAAGCCCAAATCTGTCTCATGGATGCTCGCTTGTTGGCAGTTCATTCTCTCTGAGCCTATAGCAGGAGCCTTTCTGTGGGACTATCCTGAATATGGAAAGGAGAGGCGGAGGATCTTTGCATTCAGAAGGCTCCATAGAGCAGATGCAGGGTCAGTGAGGGAATAGAGTGAGTCAGGTGGAGTGTCAGGAGAATCTCACAGCTGACTTGCAAAATTTAGACCTTTCTGTGGCTCTGACTTACTGTCAACAAGGCACTTATTTATAAAGTTTCATAGTACAATCACAGACTAATGATTGTACAAGTGGAACAGAGTAGGTGTCTGATTTTTTTCATTACATATCCAGGGTTACAAGTTCAGTTATAATTACAAAAAAATACAAATGGAACAGATTTCATTATTATTATTATTGGCCCTAGATCTCTAATTTAAGGAATTTAAAGACTGTCTCCTTCAAAGAAAAAAAACATTTAATGTGCTCTTAGGCTGGTAGTGTCTTTAGTATAAGTGCAGTCAAGAGAAATAGAACATACCTGAACTGGTCTTTTTACGAATAGCAAATACGAATAACTAACTCACTTTAATCTATGTGTCATCATGTATGCCATAAAGTAGAAAAAGTTCATTTTAGTCAATCTATCTTATTTACTGAGTTTTATTCCATCAGAAGTGTACACTCTATGACCTCATATCTTTATATTTTCAGGGAGCTCCTCACCCAATAATAGAAGGGACTTAAATATTTACTGAAATCTCCTGGCCACTCAGGGTTTACATATTATCTTTGTTTACCCTGCACCAATATACTGTTTACAGGCAGACATCCTAAGAAAACTCCTGAAAGAATCACCCCATTTCACTACCTGCTTATCTGTATTTAATGAAATCCAGGGCATAAAGAAGATTTTCAAACAGTGGACAGATAAAGTTAAGTTTAGGATTTTCATAGAAAGACTCAGACAGAACTATTTTAGTAGAAAAAAACAAAAACGGAAATTAAATCATAGTGCAGAAAGTCCCTAGTAATGCAACACACAGGAAAAAAAAACCCCAAAAGTTAGAGATAGAAGAACAGTGATTGTAACAATCTGTTCACATTTGCTGGAGTTGCATCAAGCAGCTGGCTTCATGACTCACAGCAATTCCAGTGAATATGGTGGTGCTTTTTCCCCCTTTCTGATTTAATATTTTAAAGATTGATATACCTATTGTGTAACAAGTAGGGCATCTTTTAGTCTTCAGAATATAACTGGAGTGAAAATTAGAACAATTCCCAGGATTATTCTGGAATTAACAATAAAACACAGATTCCTGTCCTGAGTCAGGTACTGGCTGATCTGAACTTACAGTTGAAATTTGGTGATGCAAGTGTTGTATGTTTACTACCAAATCAGAATTGTTTCATAGGCCATGGAAATGGGATTTAACTTATTCCCATGTTAGCTTAGAAAAATTGTATAGAAGGGGTGACAATAATCCACTGATACTGTGTGTAACAAGAAAAATGAGAAGAACCCATGAAGGTAGAAACAAGGAAGTGTGTTGTTGTTCAAAATACAATGTATAAATACTTAGAAATTCAAACTATAAAAAAAAAGCATTTGAAGGATTACTTGAAAGTATAACTTTATCTGAGTATGAGTAATACAGATTTCACTGCCCTAGAGAAACAGTTGTAAACTGTTGAGCAGAAAGCTTATTGTTAATTAAACAAGATAAACACTACAAATGGGATTTATAAAGAATTAATGTGCTTGGCAGTATCAGAAAGCAGAATATGCCAGAATACACATGTCATTGGAAAGCACTTTAATAAATGTGTAATGAGCAGATACTTAAATAAGGTGAAATGTTGATCCAATTTCTCTATACATATCAGCAGGAATGCATCCCTTGCCCAAGTCAAGAGTACCCAAACTCTGAGAGAAACCAGTGCTGCCCAAGGCATTGACCTTCCTTTCCTTTGAGGATCCCCTGGGCATGGCTCTGGCCTGCACAGCTCTGTGCTTCTCTGTCAGCACAACTGCAGTTTTGGGAATCTTTCTTAAACACCGAGAATCTGCCATTGTTAAGAGGCTAATAACTGGACTCTCAGCTACATCCTGCTCATCTCCATCCTCCTCTGCTTCCTCTGCTCCTTTTTCTTCATTGGCCGCCCAAACACAGCCTCCTACATACTGTAACAAATAACATTTGCACTTGTGTTCACCTTGGCTATTTCCACTGTTTTGGCAAAAACTATAACTGTAATTCTGTCCTTTAAGGTCATGAAACCAGGGAGAACAGTGAGAAGGTTGTTTGTCTTAGGTGTCTCTAATGCTGTCATCCCCATCTCTGTCCTGATCCAACTTATTCTCTCTGCCATCTGGCTGGGGACCTCACCTCCCTATATTGACACAGAGGATCACTCTGAATATGCTCATATCATCATTTTATGCAACAAGGGCTCAGTTACTGGTTTCTACCGTGTGCTGGCTTACCTAGGGTCCCTGGCCCTAGGGAGCTTCACTGTGACTTTCCTGGTGAGGAACCTGCCTGACACATTGAATGAGGCCAAGTTCCTGACATTCAGCGTGCTGGTGTTCCTCATTGTCTGGGTCACCTTCATCCCTGTCTACCAGAGCACCAAGGGCAAAGCCATGGTGGCTGTGGAAGTCTTCTCTATCTTGGCCTCTACTGCAGGGCTGCTGGGATGCATCTTTTCCCCAAAGTGCTACATTATTCTCTTCAGACCTGATAAAAATTCTTTGAAATGTTTGAAAAACAAAAAAAAAATAGTATACAAAAACTGATCATTTTGATGTATTGATTTCTCTAATAAAACATATTAGTATTCTGAAAATAAATTATTTACCTACTATTTCAGAATAGAAGCTGCTGCTGAAAACAAATTTTAGTAAGTTATGCATGTTATTTATTAATTTGTGGACAGTGTACCTGTTCAAAATCTAATTACATGATAGTAATTGAGATACATAGTACATGAACTAATTACTTGTTCTCTTTGTTATTTTGGGGACTAAAACAGAGTATTGGGTGGCATTTGAGATTCTGGTATAGAACAGGCTAGAAAAGCATTCTCTGGAGAGAGTGGGGGGACTGCTTTTAAACTGGTTGAGCCATTCCAGAAATCAGTGTAGAGAATTTTCTAAAGGGAAAAATTACGTCTACCACCTGATCTTGCTCTCTTTTCCTAGACATACATAAAAATGGCTCGACATCCCACTCTAGAAATACTCAGTCACCTTCATTGCTATTCTATTCACAATAGTAGGAAATGGAAACTCAAATATCTTTAAAATGATAAATTAATAAGAAAAATATCATACACATGAATAGATGTAAGTAGAAAAATTATAATTTAGGTAACCCTTATCCAGAAGAATATCTCTCATTCTCTACTCTGGGACATCTAGCTCCAAATGTTCAGATGGAATAACTGTTCCATGTTCACCATGGAATAACTGTAGAAACAAGAAAACATGGTGGGCAAACAATACAATGGCAGGGAAAATTTGATCCAAATTGGGATAATGTGCAGGAGTTATTCTAAATATGAAGGTAGATAAATATAAAAGAAGGAAGTGGGTGAAATCACAGTAAATACTTGTGAAAGAGTTTTAAGCAATCATACTGTGAATAATCTATATAAAATCCATATAATTTATGTAAGTCCAAGCATGAATATAAACATGTTGCAGCATAAAGGTTTTTAACAATGCACACAGATAAGTATACTTCACCACTGACCAAAGAAGCTTTTTTTGGAATCAACAATAATTACTGAAATCCACAACCAATCAAAAGGCAAACAGGAGAACAGTCACACCTGATATATCTACAAAATAATTCCCAGATCTAAAGCTCATATATCATGCAGAACAGGTGGTAAAAAATTATATAAGGCATAGGATCAAAGTAAATTTTGGTAGTGTGTCTCCTAATAATATCAGAAGCCACAGCTATAAGACTTAGCAAGACAGAAAAGAAAGAAGAAAAAAAGACTTACCAACATACCTGCATAACGTTGAACTGAAAGTTGAAAAATGCTCATAAACCTACGAATATCCTCCAGGTATAAACCATTGGCCTCAATCCTATGCAAAAATTTACAGGGAACTAAT
This sequence comes from Pachyuromys duprasi, assembly GCA_028658305.1. Lineage (NCBI taxonomy): Eukaryota > Metazoa > Chordata > Mammalia > Rodentia > Muridae > Pachyuromys > Pachyuromys duprasi. The sequence continues at coordinate 256,547 of CM053768.1, read as the reverse complement.
AAAGCCTGAGAGTGGGATAAATGTTTTCCCAGGAAAGAACATAAAATCAGTTAGCTAATACCGAACAATTAGTTATCTAATACCGAACAATCAGCCCTGAAAACATGCATAGAAATCACACTGTTAGACTGAGCAACTTATATTTAGAAGTCTACATCATACATATATACACATAATATGAATTAATGAAAAAATACCATGAATTTTAAAGAGAGACAGAAAAGGTGTTTGGGAAAGTTTGGAGGAAAGAAAGAGAAAGCAGAAAATTATGTAATTTTATTATAACCTGGAAAATGAATTAAATATTGGTTAATTTGTTCATGATTTTAAAATTTAATTTCTATTCAGTAGTTTGAAAATAAATTTTTCAGGTAAATGGGTGGAAATAGAAAAAAATCATGTTACTGAGGTAATCCAAGAACAGAAAGACAAACTTCACATATTCTCTCTTTTATCCTTCCTAGCTCAAAACCGAGTATTTATGCAGTGAAATGTGAGTCCATATATGACAGTAATTGCAAAAGCCAGGAATAGAAAAGGGACCATTTCCAAGGTGAGAATGGAGTTATTGTGGGGCCATTATGATGTAGAAGGTTACAAGTGATTTCAAAGTGAAAATGGGAAAATAAGAGGGTGTTATAATTATGGAGATAAGACTGAGAGAAATACTAAACGGAGGATGGTAAAATAACAATAAGGATGTCTTAAAATCAATATGGAATCTTACTAGTATCTATCTACCGAAAACATTTATAATCCGTGTAAGTTGTTGTATAAAACTAAACTTTAGTTTAAATGAAACTTTGCCATTTTTGATGACAGTGGTCCCTCCATCTCACAAAAACTCCAACACCAGGAAGAAGTTCAATTTTCTGTTATTGGTGGGGCTTGTCTCAGAGACTCCTCAAACTACATGCTACTGCTATTTCCCTATTTGTCCCAAACTTGGAAGGCATTTCCCTATTGCTGGTGACACCAAGTACTTCACACACTAGCTCAGAGATATCTGAGCTGCAACTGACTTGAACACACCCTCCCTGAGGAATAGCATTCATGTATCAGAAGGTGTTATACATGGTTTCAAAAGAGGAAATGAAGCAACATCCCGACCTTGCTATGATGCCTAGGAACCGCAACAATGATCAGCATCACATGATAACTATAAGGAAAATAGTGGCACACATAACTTGGCAGTAAGCAACCTACAAAATTCTTAACCTCATCCTTAATATATATCCTTATTCTCACAGATAAGCATGTTCCTCATCCTGCAACATTAGGATTTTTTTTTTTATAATTGAGAGGGAGGGAGTACAAACATTTATGAGACCAAGGATCAGGTATTTTGACATAAGATTTTATTTCCTCATAAAAGCTACAGTTACATTGGAAAAATATGTGTGTGTATGGGAGTGTTTGGAAGGAAAAAAGAATAGGTATAATGATGAAATTATATCATAACCGATGAACAGAAGAAATACTAAAAAGAATAAACAAAATCACTAATGTTTCTTTGCTTATATTTTTAATTGATGGGATTGAAAAAAAATTCAAGGAAAAGAAAGGACAAAATACAGTTCCTCTTTCTAAAAACGAGGAGCTGGAAGAATAATTTAGTGTGCACTCCATTTGCAATGCTTTCTTAGATCATGATTACTTTTTTGAAATTTTTATTTACTTTTAAAAAAATTGATGTAGGAGTAAACAAGTAGCAGGACAAGAGCCGGCCACAGAGGACCTCAAAAAACTCTTCCTAGCTGTGTATCAAAGCAAATATAAAGAAACATAACCAACCCATTGGCAGAGTGCAGGGAATCATATGAAAGAAGGGGGAGATAGTATGACCTGGAGAGGTCAGGAGCTCCACAAGAACCAAATATATCAGGGCACAGGGGTCTTTTATGAGACTCTCTCTCCAACCAAGGACCATGTATGGTTATAACCTAGAACTCCTGCTTGTATGTAGTAAATGGTAGCTCAATTCCCAAGTGGGTATACTAGTAAGGGGAACAGAAACTATTTTGGACATGAACTCAGTGGCTGGCTCTTCGACCTCCCCGTACTCCGAGGGAGGAGCAGCCTTGATAGGCCACAGAAGAGGACATTGTAGACATTCCCAAAGAGACCTGATAAGCTAGAGTTAGATGGAAGGGAAGGAGTCCTCCCCTATCAGTGGACTATGAAAGGGGCAGGGAGGAGATGAGGGAGGAAAGGGAGGGATAGGGAGGGAATGCGGGAGGGGGCTACGGCTGGGATACAAAGTACATAACCTGTGATTAATATAAAATAAAAATGAAAAAAAATGAGATTATATACTAAGAGCCATTCATTTGGGGAAGTTCAAAAGGCATGTGAGCTTTCTGGAAGGGAGAGCTGGTATTTTGTACAGTCTGCACCCTGATGTACCCACAATTTCTTCCAGACCCTGACACTCTTTTATTCTGTGCTACTGTGTGTCTTAAAAAATTCTGGATTGGCGTGAACATGCACTTTCTGGGTTTTTACCATCTCTGATTGGATAAACTTCTCATGGGATTTTATGAAGATGCAATGCTGTTCCAATGAATTAATTCCTGATTATGGAATTCCTGAATTGACTAATACAATCTTAGAAGTTCACTTGTTTAAGAACTTCTAAAACAAGTTTACAATTTTATGGCAGCAATAAATACCTTTCTGAATGCCTCCAGATGCTTCACTAGGAGACAAGCTTGAGACAGATCTGTGGCTTTTGATAAGCTCTCACTCTATGGATGGCTTCATTAATTCCTGTATGCACCATAAATATAGGGAAGTTTACTCTTCCCCAAACCCAAAATATAATGGGGACATTTATCTTCTTGTAACCTCTTGGACCCTGTTAACCTTCAACCCTTGTCAACCTTTGTTGCTATGAACTTCTGTAATGGATACACAAATATGAAATGTTTAATTTTAATGAAAATACATGTAAGCTGTTGCATTTTCAAATTCCACTTTATCTGTAATCGTTTTTGACTAAGAAGTAATTCCCTTGTCTCAGAAATATAAAAGCTATGAAAGGACAATGACAGGATTAAAGCTCACTGGAATTTGCTTCATCTGTGAATTGTATGCAAATATGTATACTGACGTGTTTGCATGAAATATGCCTGTCTGTTTTTTGTACATGTTACATGTCTAGCTGTAAGGAGCTCCTTTTTATCACCCATGCAATATGTGCATGAGAATATTCAGGGTTATATGTCTGATCATTTGTCTATGTGTATGAATGAGGGAACCAGCCATAACAACTGGTCAAGGAAGATGTTTTCCCCAAGGGAAGCCTGAACATGCTACAATTTCTGTAGGAGAGATTCTAGCTGAAATCAACATAATCATTGTGTGTAACCTTGTGAGAATTTCTTAGTAAAATTTCTTGTTCCATCCACTTTTTTCAGTGAGCCTGAAGACTCTTATGTGCCTGAGACCTCTCTTTTCTCTCCATTTCTCTTTCAATTGCAGAGGTTAATGGGCCCCTAAACCTCTACTAGTCCTCTGAGCCTGCCTCAGTGAAAGGATAGAGGATTGACACTGAGCCCATAGAGGCCTGAAGAGACTCTCTGATTCAACAAGCCTGGAGGTCTTTGTCAGTTTAATTAAGACCACCTGTTGTTAAACAATAAAGACATTAGGGAAAGAGTGATTTTGGTGGCAGAGGGGGCAGAAAGCCTTAAGTGGCTCAGTTGGTAAAGCAGTAGGCTCCAAGTCTGGAGGTTGGGGTTTCACACCTAAATAAAACTATTTACTTCCTCATCAAATGCCCAAACCATTTAAGTTTAGGTATACATAAAGATACAAATATCAGTCCCTGACCCTGAATTCACCTGCCTCAGTTTTTCCACCCTGAATATTGTCTTCTGGATATTAACACTTACAAATTATTTTAAGGCTATAATTTCATTACAAAATTTCTTCTCTTTTCTCTCTCCAGGCCTTCCCACATATTCCCATCTGCTCACCTTCAAGTCCATGGCTTCTTTATTCATTGTTATTTCATGTGTTACATATACATGTATTTTGAAATATAAACTGCTTATTTTTTATAATGCTATCTGTATTATGTTTTCAGGGCAGAACAATATATTTCCTTTTATAAGAAAACTGAAAGTTCTATGTGATTGTAGTTAAGTTATAGTTAAATATAGGCATGAAAGCAACCAATAGTAATCATTTTTAAATATTAAAGGATAACACCAATATAAACAAAATAATGGGAATTTATAAACATCTTTCAGTAAAATCTCAGTAGTAAAAGATTCAATTCTACAACAAAGTGGCAAAGACTGTTAGACAAAAATATCAATTAGAACTTATGCTGCCTTCAAGAAAGTTTAATACATCAATGATAGTGATTTATTATGTTTATTTCTATTATTTTTCAATTCTGATAAAACTTAAAGCATAATATAACTTCATCATTACCTTCTCCTCATTTCTCCTTCCAAACACTCCCATACATTCCTCTTTGCTCTTTGGTAAAATTGTGGTGTCTTTTTTCATTGTTATTATACACACATACACAATACTTCACCAGGAGACAAGACACTCATACAATGTTGGATTATAGCAAGAGAAACATTAACAAAGAAAAAAAATCTCAGACTGGAAAATACTTGTTCAAAAATTAATTAAGACCACCTTAATTACGCCATGCTCTGGAATAACTGCCAGCATACACAATTCCTTAATGAAATCTCAGAGGCAGACTAAGGCCAGAAATTTATACACTGAACGCCCATGATATGTTTTTCTCCCCATACAGGTACTTAAAACTTCCAGCCACTGGTGCTACAGCACAGAATCTCCACTTCTACCCTGAAAAGACTAGCGCATGTGTTCTGTCTGAGAGAAAAATCCTGCTTCTGGAAATACCTGTCTTCTCTTTTTTTAATTCCATGCCAACTGCATCAATGCTGATCTAACTGTCACTACAGCATGCACTGAGGGAAACAGATAATCATAAGTTCATATTGTAAAAGTCTTCATTCAACTAAACATTAAAATGTAAAAAGAATATGGGTAGACTTCTAGATGTTTAAAATCTAGCAACATTAAGTCAAGATGAAGTAAAGTATTAAAACAGAACCTCACAACCAAGATAGAAACAGTCATTTAAATCTCTCAATTAAAAGAAAAAAAAGTAAGCCTAAGTCTAGAGATTCAGCATGAATTCTACAAGAGTCTCAAAGTACTGTGATACTGATCAAAGTACTCCACAGAAAGGAAAAGGAAGAAATGTGTCTACATTTTTGTTAAGACAATTGTATTATCTTGCTATCAAAAAAATCAACTTCTGAAAATTAATAGTGCAACCTAATATTGTTAGCTAATTAATAACTCATGTTATGAAGAACTTCTAAATAGGTACTCAGTTATTTGTACAAGAAACATACCAACTTACAGAATATATTATGACTGGATGCCATGATTAAAGACTATATCAATATCACTGTCAAATGTTACTGATTCCCATAATACTAAAAATTACATATTATACTAAACATTCACAGTTCATCTTATTATTATTTTTTTTTACCTATCGTTGACTGAATGAAATTGACTTGCTCAGCAATCTCCTTAATGACACCCTATTTGAAGGTGATCTCCAAGGCTTGTAAATGTAAATGGGTCCTAAGTTTCTATCTTGTTGGTTTGAAACCCACACATTACACTTATCACTAACACCTTGAGATAGGGCCCAGGCTCATGAGCACTGTCTGTGTTCTAAAATTTAATAATGGAAGCACAGTTTTGGTTTCATCTTCATCTTACCTTATTAATACTCAATAATCTTTGAAAGCATTTACTTTTCAATTACTGCTGACTCTAGGACAGGCTATTTACTGTCCACAAATGGATCTTCTTATGGTCTTCTGTCATAAATATAGATTATATTTTAGGTGAAATGGCTACTTTGGATATGATACCTTTGCCTGTATCTTATAGCATTGGGCATACTGAATGAAATTATAAAAATTTTGGTTGAACTTGTTATATTTTTTACATTAATTAAAAATATATCTTTTTTGACTTCTGTTATTTTTAATTTTTTATATTATTACAATTTATTCACATTGTATCTGAGCTGTATCACCCTCATTCCTCCCCAATCCCACCCTCCATTCCTCATTTCCTCCCATGACCCTCTCCGTGTCCACTGATAGGGGAGGTCCACTTCCCCTTCCATCTGACCCTACCCTATCTTGTCTCATCAGGACTTCTGTATTGTCTTCCTCTGTGGCTTGGTTAGGCTGCTCCCCACCCAGAGGGAGGTGATCAAAGAGCCAGTCACTGAGTTCATATCAGAGTCAGAATTTCATCTTACCCTAGGAAAACATTTGCTGAAATATATTTAAATTTAATATCTTCAAATCAGTGCTTTCAGTCCCCAAATCATGTAAGATAATTACCAATATACACACATACACTGTGACAGAACCTTTTTCCATTGAAACTTATATATTTAATTATAAAATAAAAATGTTTTATTAGATTGATCATAGTAAATTACTTACCAGTGTTAGGTCATACTCCTTCCCGTGCTTATGAGTGAGGCTTTCCTGCCATGGTAGAAGCCCAGCCTTGTTTTAGTCTTCTTTAGACCCATTTCTGTTTTGCTCAACAGCATTTTATGGAGGGCATGGGTCACTGCATACATTGCATTCCATATGTTATAGCTGGGTTCACAAATGGACATCACATCATTTTCCTGGTTTAATCTTTATAGAAATATTTGCTGTTTATGATTTATAATTTTCAGATAGCAAAGCAGGAGGTGAGCAATCAAAATTGACAATCCAGAATTTAGGGAGTTAAGAATCTCCTGGGTACTGAGAGGATATTGGTGCCTAGAGAAAATGCTTTAAGCCAGTGATAGTTCTTTGTCTTTGAATATGAGAAGCTTCCTCTGAAAAAGTTTAGCAAACCATTTTTATTTGATGCAGACTCTAAATATAATGTGTTGTTTTGCCATGTTCCACACCTTTCTTCCGGCTGAAAATATTTTATTTTCATGCAGAAACACATCAATTATTCATATCACTATAGAAAACCTGCACATTTACCTGTGCATGTTGGTTCAGGTAAAGTAAGTCAACACCAAATAGTACCCGTGTTTCAATTAGCTGGGAGTTTTTCTGTAACAACCACACGGGTATCTTTCTTTTTTTCTTTCTTTCCTTTCCTCTTCTTTCTTCTCCTCCTTCTCTTTTTTTGTCTTTGCCCATGTGTGTATGCCTTCAGGCCAGCAGAGGTGGCAGGATCCTTATGTACTGAGTCGCCAGCACCGTAACCATTAAGCACAGATTACTTTAGCTACTCAGCCCCCAAACCCTCAACACTGTTTATATACTGTTCGGCATTTGTGTTTGGCTTCAGGTCAACAGATGTGGCCAGATCCTTATGTACTGAGACCAAGAACCCTAACCACTAAGCACAGAGCACTTTACCTACTCAGCCCCCAGCACCCTAAGTTTTTTTTTTTTTTTTTTTTTTTTTTTTTTTTTTATAGTGTCCTGCCTGCTCACGTATCTGCAGGCCAGCAGAAGAACCTATACAAGATCGTGCACAAACTGACTCCCTGGCAGGGTGCTCCCACCTCCCCCAGGATGCATGAAGACATGGTGGGAGCCTCATGCACAAGCTGCTCATGGACTTTTGGGAGACAGAAATAAGAGCCCCTCACCCCCACCCCGTGTGTGAAGGGGACTCAGAGTTCAGGCAAACAGCTTGGGACAAGAAGGATGCAGACATGGGAAAACCAGTCCTGACAGTGGTGCAAGATAGTGGTGTTACTTCCGGATCCGCCCTACTGGGAGCAGAGAATTCCAGGCTCAGAGGCCATATAGCAATCTCCCTGGCCGCTGCTCCTAGGTGGTAAACACAAAGCTCTAGTCACAGATGGACCTCTGTCTCTTCAGTTCCCACTTTGGTGTGCTTGCTGCTCAGGGAGGTGCCAAATGTCTTAAGATGCATTGCGGCTGATGCCCACCTGCCTGAGAACTACAAACATGGCTTCAGAGCACGGACTTCTGGGATTGTATTTGAGAATTGTAAATAATGGCATACTGGCAGCGTGATGCGTATTAGGATTGCTTAGAGTCAAACATTTGCATCTCTCCCAGTATCCTGCATGGACTGTGACCCAGGTGCCACCTACAAATCCCAGAACCCACCGCGTGCGTCTGCCACCATAAAGTGCCCACGTTCTTCAGCTTTGCTCACTGGTTGTTTGGCGAGGAGCATAGAAGTAGGGTCAGGAAGCCTCTTCATGTTGCTGCAGGCCACCATGGACCATCGTCGTCCTCAGAGCCCAGAAGCCTTTTCCCTGGTCTCCCTGCCATGCCATAAAGTCCCTGGGATCATGTTTGGCCAGGAGTTGCATGACATCATCACCCAGCCACCTTTCCCAGAAGTCACCACATCAGGAACTGCTGGTGCTGCACATTAAAACATGTCCAGTCCCTGGCACGTGGAGACGTGATTCTTGGTTCTGGGCCCCTTTGATTACATCATTGGGAGTCACACACACATAATAAATCTCTCAAATATATTTTTTTAAGTCGAGTGTGGTGGCACACACCTGTCATCCCAGCATTCTTGCAGGCAGTGGCAGGTGGGTCTCTGCGTTTTATTCACCCAAAAACCGCACTGTCAAATGAATTGTACGATTTTTTCGATAGTAATTAATACTTTATTTTTAAACTCACATAATGAACTGTTATGAGCGGGATGGCTCAGTGGTTAAAGCGGTGCCTGCTCCTCAGATTGACCTGGTTCAATCCCCAACACCTACCACTGTGTGTGAATCCAGTTCCAGCGGATCTCACACCTTCACTCAAACAAAAAGGCTAAGAGATATTTAAAAAAAAATAAAGTAAAATTTCTTAAACATGAGAATAAAAGCTCTGATCTCAGAAGGACTGTGAGGATGGCAGCAATGTCTGATTTAACATCTGTGCAAGCACATAACACACACAGATATAGTAATAATCAGAGGTCCCCTCAAAAATTTTATAAAAAGATTAGAATATAAGAAACCCTTCCTTGAACAAATCCTTAAAAGTCTAAGATCTTGCCAGGCTTGCTTGCACAGCCTTTAATCCACGCACATGAGAGGCAGACACTGCCCAATCTTTGTGAGTTCAAGGTCGGCCTTGTTGACAGAGAGAGTCCAGGACAGTTAGGATCCACAAAATGATGATACACACAGCAGATTTTATATGAAAGAGGTTTATTGGATGGAGTAGAACAGAGAAAGAGAAGGAGAGAGCGAGACACAATAGGTGGAAGAGAGGAAGCACCCTGATAGAGAAAGGGGAGAGGGCAAGAAGTTAAGATGGCAAAAAAGAGAGGGCAAGAAAGACAAAGTGGCAGGTTGAACCTTTTAGGGAGCAATGTAACCATGTCTGCCAGGTGTGGCTAGCTGGCTGGAGAAACATGATGAAATCATGGGTTGCTGGGCAACTCAGAAGCAGGCTGCCTAAATACGAACATTCCTCCCTTTTTCTATAAGTGCAAAATGAGAATCTTGGGCTGCTTCTCATGTAAGTTAAGTTAAAGTATGTAAATTTAGGTTCATTGGAAGCAGCTCTTGGTTGCCATGCAACAAGGTGAGAGAGAGAGAAAAATAATAATAACAAATACCTAGATTGCATGGTCAAGAAGAGGAGAGCATCCCATGTCCTGGAAAGTTCAGGGTAGAGGGTTGCCATTTGAAACTTTTGAGAGAGAGAACAGATTTGGAAGCTTTGGATCAAAAGGACTTGAATATGGGAACCCCCATTTAACTGAAGGAACCTCCATTTACCAAATCACTGGCAGTAATTAAGAAGGCTCTGCTTTGGATCCGTCATCTAAGGAAATTGAAGCCAATGTGGTTAGAGGAGGATGTAAACTTAGAGGCTCTAAAAGTGGGCAGTAGGTGTAGAAATCAGAAATTCTCCAGAAGACATCCCAGATGAGAATCTGGAGGAAGAAATGAATGAACTACTTCCATTGGGCAGGTAAGAGTCAGTGATATGTCAAGGTGTCCCAAGAGAAACATTTGACTGAGAATATAATGGTACAATCTGTTCCAACACCTCATCAGCATTGGCAAGAGATCAAGGGAAGAGTTCCCCATAGCAAACACTGTTTACCTAGCTAGGATTTTCATAGATGAGTGAGAGAGGGAGGGAGAGAAACCTTGCTGGTAGAGGGAAAGTCTTACCCAAGGGAGACAGAAGTCCTAGATGAGGGGTTTGGATGTAGGTTGGCAAGAGTGGTAGGAAGTGTTTGCACCAACGAGAAGTGAAAATTCACCACATGGCATGTACAGATGTAGCCAGGAATTGATACCAACCAGAAGTGAAGACTCACCAATCAGCTGGTGTTAGATGTAGGATTGCAGCAATCAGGTATCCAGAAAAGGGAGTCCCAAAACCAGGTAAAAAAGGAGGAATACCACCCTCTGAGATAGACAATAAGTTCTGTACTTATCTGGATCTCAACTGACCTGAGAGGTGGATTCAGGTAGATTTCCTGCAGTTCACAAGAAATACTTTTAAGTTTTATGAAGAAGATAAAGCTTTAAACATGTTAGCATCACAATTGTAATCTGCACTGAAATATACAGTGTAGAAAAGGGAGTAGGCATTCGTATTTTTGTTAACAGCATAAGCATTCTTTAAGGTGAGCTATGAAAAAGCAGAAGCCTTTCATGAAGTAGAAGGGACAAAAGTTCACTTGATCTTAACCTTGTGGAGATTTAAAATCTTGAGCTTGGAACAATAATAATGTGTGGTATAGTGGAATGTTTTAAATTAGAGTTACATTAATAAATCAGAACTCTATTGATAAAGGTCAAAGCTCTGGACAGTCAATATCACAGAAGCATAGCAACAAGAGAAAATATTAAGCATTTTTACCTATTTAGTATACCTCAAATCATCTTAGACCTTGCAACCTTTATAACTTGTATTTACCAACCTTAAAATAGTTTCTTAGACTCAAATATCTATACCTTGTGTTTACCAAACTTAAAGCACTTTCTTAGAGCCCCAAACAATATTTTTCTTAGGGCTTTGTATCTAGTTATTTATCATGAGACATAGGCAAGACTGCTATGAATATTTACTGCCTTTTAGCTAAAGGGATGGTAAAAGGTTACATCTGAGGCCTATTTCCTGATTATGGGAATAAGGCATATTATGTCTAGGCCTGATAATAGCAACTGTAGGACTCAGGCTTAAGGCCTGGTCTCCTGCAACTGAAGAGAACAGAAAAGGCATCTGAAGTCTCCTAAGACAGAAGTTGGCAATATGTCTGTGGGACCCCAGTGTGAGGCCAAAACATCTGCAATGTTACCCTGAGCTGGGCAAGGGTGGTGGAGGTCACTGAATCAAGGAGCCATTTGTCCTCTGCCAGGCCAAGGAGGTAGAAGGCTGGAAGTGTGGCTCTTGTGCTGGCTCAGCCTCCATGGATGGGCACAGAGGACAAGCCAGTATGGGAGAATTTTGACTTCCAGAGGCCGCGTGCCAGCAGGCAGCCATGGCTTGTTGAGGCAGCTACAGAACCAGTGTCCCCTTTGTCTGCATTTGAAACAGTCACGCTGGTATAATGTTCCTTTGGAATGTATACACCTTACCCTTGTTCATTCAAATACTGATTTCTCCCCCCAACCTCACTCTCTGGTTTCAATCCAGATATTGTATTGTGATATTTATTCCAAGCATCCTGTCTCAACTCCGTGTAAACAAAATAAAGCAACTAGATGCAATGTTGAGCTGGGAGGAGCCAGAGGGCAGGAAATGAGTGGGAGTTAAAAAGGCGAGAGAGAACTTGGAGGAGAGCTAGGAGAAGGCAGAGCTGGAAGAGAGATCATCGAACAGTGTGGAGAGATGAACTGGACCTAATATATCACTAAAAGCAAGTACAATGTGGGAAATCTAAATGTTAGGAGACTATGAGGGCTTAGAAGTTTAGGAGGGAGTAACTATTGCCCAGCATTGTGTCCTAGGTTAATTAAAATCCTAGTCTCTGTGTGGTGATTTGGTTATACAGCTGTTAAGGATTAACAGGAAGATTTACCAGAAGATATATCAATAGGAAATATTAATAGTTACTTACAACAAATGGTGCCCAACTAACCTAAATATCCACACCCTTTAAATCACACCTTATCATAAGTTGGTGGGGAGAATAAGCTCCCAATGATAAAACCCAAACTTAAAAACTGAAAACTCCCAAGTCAGTTACTGTGTCTTTAAGAGAGGCTCTTAAACCAGCCCAGGAGCAAAAGACAGCCTCCTGTGGGCAGACCTGAAACTAAACAAAACTGGCTGCTGCTGCAATTTAACTGAGGGTAAACAAGCATGACTCTTTTGTACTGTGGCTAGCTCAACTGGTTCAGCTGTACACCCATGGCAGGAAAGAAAGGAACTGGAAGCAGGCAAACCTCTAGACAGAGTTTGGCCTAAACTGCATCTAAAATAAAAAATTACCATGGCAGGCGGTGTTTTAATCCCTTTTGGCTTCGTTTTGGCTGTCATAGTCATGGATCTGGTTGCAATATGTTTAATGGTGTTGGTTCTTCTCCATACCTTCTCTGAGAAAGTTCAGAGAGAATATGGGGGAAAAAGCAAGGATTTGAATACTGAGTTACAAACAAGAAAAAGGGCATTCTTCATAGAAATTAGATTAATAACGGCTAAAATTCAAAGCTCTCTTTCTGCAAGATACTTGTCAGCTCTTTCTGGTAAGGGTTCGCCACTTCACTGGTAAGGGTTCGCCAATTCACTGAAACATCAACTAAAATAACCAACTGGGCGTTGTTACAGCATAAATTGGCACAACTAACCCCAAACTTAAGTTTTTCTTGTCTCTTTGTTTGATTTTCATTTAAAGGCTTTGAGTTACAATGATACTGATTATATATATATATAATATATATAATATATATATACACACACACACAAGTTGGTGAAGGCACATGCCTTTCTTCCCAACACAAAGTAAAAAGAAACAGGCAGATCTCTGAATTAAGGATCTTCTTAGTTACATAATAAATGCCAGGATGGCAACTCCTGCTCTTTAGCCATTTACAGAGATAGTTTAAGATTCAAAATGACAAAATTTTCCTTAAGGTTACCATGTAATTTCTTTTTTATTATTATTAGATGTTATTTCCTTACTGTTCTAAAGGTTGGGTTCATATCATTTTAGAATTATGTATTGAGAGATAACTCACACTGCTCTAAAAACTGCC
>CM053768.1:198637-243180 GCA_028658305.1 Pachyuromys duprasi | reverse complement strand
AGGTACAAGATGTCTAGGGATATACTTAAATGCTAAGGGTAAGAGCGTTTATATGATAATGGTAAGAGAGTTTAAATAAAGTTTGGCTATAAAGGCATAACTTCCCATCCTGCATAAAAAAGGGGCAAGCCAAAAAATAGCCACAACCAATGTAAAGCCCAGGTACAAGATGTCTAGGGTATGCTTAAATGCTAAAGGTAAGAGGGAGTTTAAATAAAGTTTGGTTATAAGGGCATAACTGCTCATTCTATATAAACAAGGGGATAGGAGAAATATCTACAAAATATATAAAAATCTACGATTAAACCTCTAAACAGGTACAAGATATCTACGATGTGCTTATATTCTAAATTAAAAAGGAGTTATGTCAGGTTTACTTAAAACATGCGTTTTCTATTGCTCAAGGCAACCACTTTGTCTCTAATGGGAGGCTTCTCTAGGGAAATAGGTAGCAACTTGGCCTAATACAATAGGCCCACAAGAGCACAAAAAGATATTTTAATCTATCCAACCTTATTTTGATTTCACCATGATAATGATTGTATGTTTAATAATAATGGTAAATTATATTGCTGATCCCTTTATACGGGAACATAAAAATACGGAGACATGGAGACATAAGAATATGGCTCCAGCCAAAACCTCAACATCACATGGCTAATAATTCTTTGGCTATAATATCCTCAAAATATATTATGCTAATATTTTAATTGCATAGATAAAATTGGCTTACAGTTTAGTTGCATCCTGCACATCTCATACATTTATAATTTTAGAACTCTATAATGCTCATGAGAAATTATATGTTTGCAGAACAAAAGAATTGGACCCTAGAGATGCTGAATTAAACCTAACAGGATTCGTTCTTCAGTATGCTGAGACATTGACACACCTGTTCCAGCATCCTGCATGTTCTAGCATTCTGCTTGTTCCTGCCTCAACTGCTTCAATTGCTGTTTCTCATCAAAACTTGATCCTATAAGAACTCTGAAGAAAGCTACTAACCTTAATTGGTCCAGCATTTTAGTCTGTTCCAAAGAAGACTTTTATTAAGCCTGAAATTTCTAAACATTCAAATGCTACTGAACCACAAATGTTATTGCTTGCTTAATTAACCATTTTCCCCAATTTTCTTTGGGCCCTCTACAGGACTTCTACATGTCTAAAATGTCAGCTAGAAGAATTCCATAAGAACAACATCCAATTTTCCTTACAGGGGGTTGAGTATGTTTTTGGTTGTTTGCTATGGCTACGAAATTTTATTGTCATTGGGAGATGTTTGTTCTTAATTCAAAGTGAAACAAGGAATATACAGGGATAGCTTATAGGAATAGAAAAAAGGTAGATTATTGAATCTACTCAACTTGGTTTTAATTGTTATTCTCAAATAAGTTTAATTTTAACTCTGATACAGGAGTTTGCATATTGATGCAAAAATAAGTCTATTTTTGATACATTGGTATAAGCTTTAGTACATTGATAGAAAGTCAAGGTTACTTCCAATACTTTTAAACAGCTATTAAAAACGGGTGAGGGTATTAGGTAATGCAAGTTAATTGCTAGTTATTCAACTCAGTCATGTCAGACACTAGTCTACTTTATCACAGGAGTGTACATCCTAGGTTTAAAAGATAGATATGATTTTGTAGACAGATCGATTATATGAAGATAGGTAGTCTTCAAAAACTTCAGAGACCTACAGAATATGGCATTTAAAAGTGTCTTTATTATTTTGAAAATTCTTTGTCAATGAGACAAGTAATCTCCTGGCAGCACCACGCCTAACTCGAAGAAGATAATCAGCATCGAAGAACCTCCATATGGAGATGCCTCAAATGTGACAAATGAGCCACTTGGTAAAGAAAATACCCTCATTTCACAACAGACAAATTCTGCCAAAAATGGGCAAACTTAAATGCAGGACAAGTTGACTGCCAAACTCTGTCAAGATAGGGTAAGCAAGCCCTACATAGTCCCTGCTTCACATATATGTCTGTCAAATATTCTGAGCCAGAAGGTTGAAGATGATGCTCCAGCGTTACAAAGAGTTATGGGTGACTGTTCAGGCAACAAACTGTCTCTGTCAATTTTTTTTTTATTTTTTGGAAGCTGCTAACATGCACTTCCTATTTATTCTAATAGTTAATTTTATTCCTTCTCAAGTCTCTGATGGGGTTGAAGACCAAATAGTTATAGTATCACAATTAAGCTTGAGTTGTTTAGAAGTTAAAATATACTTTCATACAGGTAATACCAATAAGGATAAAAGTTAATTTAAGTATAGAACTTTAAACTTGTCAAGATACATAGGATAATCAGATACTTTTTCCTAGGTTGCTAACCTGTTTTCATAATTTCATAATTATTATTGTATTGAAAGAAAAGGAGCCTTTTATTGGACTTAAAGAGGGAAATGTTGGTATAATGTTCCTTTGGAATGTATACACCTTACCCCTGTTCATTCAAATGCTGATTTCCCCCTCACTCCCTGGTTTCAATCTGGATATTGTATTGTGATAGTTATTCTAAGCATCCTGTCTCAACTCTGTGTAAAGAAAATAAAGCAACTGGATACAATGCTGAGCTGGGAGGAGCCAGAGGACAGGAAATGAGTAGGAGGAGAAAGGGTAAGGAGAACTTGGAGAAGGCAGAGGAGGAGAGATCATGGAACCAGGTGCAGAGATGGACTGGACCTAATATATCCCAAAAAGCAAGTTTAATGTGGGCAATCTAAATGTTAGGAAACTATGAGGGCTTGGAGGGTTAGGAGGGAGTAACTATTGCTCAGCATTGTGCTCTAGGTTAACTAAATAAACCCAGTCTCTGTGTGGTGATTTGGTTATACAGCTGCTTTAGTTAACAGCAAGCTTTACTAAAAGATAATTAATATTTACAACAGGTAGCACAGGCCACATGAAAACGATTTTCAGTGTTTCTTATTTTCATCTAAGACCTTTTGGTAGAAGAATATTCTGGAGGCATTTCTGTCCATTACTTTTATAATTTACACATGTTTCTGCATGACTTTGAGCTAAGTTAAATATCTCTCCTTATACACTACCACCATGTTAAGAAAAGGATTTAACTTAGCATGCTTTAGCGTTGGCAAACCTATATTCAAACGTTTCCAGATTCCCTAAGTAAAACCCTGAAGCTTCCTTTGTTGAAGAAAATCATGCTTTGGAAAAGACTCCCATGCTCTCCTTGCCTGCCACAAGGGGAAAAATCTTTCTCAGCTCTCCTGTTTTAACTGTTATGATAGTTATTCTAGGCAGACATATTGACTATATATCTGGAATTAACTAAAACCAAAACTGTTGGGAAAGTGTAAAAACCCTTTCTTCAATCTAGATTTTTGATGTGATAAAATCCACCTTTAATCTTGTCCACAGACTCTGATGCATGACATTGGAGATTGTTGTTCTCTCTTTGTCTGCTGGTCCTACCTCTGGCTAGCAAGCTCATTTTTCAAAAACTGGAATGAAACCCTATTTCTTAAGAATTCTGGTATATACTGAAAACCAGCTGAGATATCCAGCCACATTGGCTGAACCATTACTGGCTTTTTTTTTTAAAGCAAAATCCAAAACATTTGATGTCACAAGCTCAAAGAGGCAGACAAAGCACCCAGACTAACTTCCTTCTCATCCAAAGGCCCAGAAAACAAAACAAAGCTACTTCTCCTTCCATGTTGTCTTAAAATCCGTTCAAACCTAATGTTCCTCCATTCTACTTCATGTGCATCTCTCCCAAATGGCTGATTGCTTGGCCTCTTGACCTATTGTTGAGATCAAGCCTGTTTTAATAGAGAGCTCATGGATTAAAGGTGTGTGCTTGCACTGAGCCATACCACAACTAGAGACAGATTTTTCAAGGACACCATCTCAGTGTTCATAGAATGACCAACTAATCCTGCAACACAGACTCTTCAACTTTCCATTGGCAGACAGTCATTACTGGACTAGTTGGAACACAGCCGTTCTACTAAACCCACTTTCTACATATATACATTCGCTCTATTGGTTCTCTTCATCTAGAGAATCTTTACTAATACAGATGTTTTGTTTTGTTTACCTTCCCATTTGGGAAGATGTGGCTGCTAAAAACACTGCTCCACAAAGTTTGTCATCTATTAACTGCTTTTCTCCCAGGGTTTTCACAGGTACCCGGTGAAACGTAGGTACAGTTATCTGAGGTCAGCATGAAGCCACAAAACAAAAATCTTGTTTCTTGAAATTTCTCTAATAAGGGAGGCCGTCCTATCCTTCCATCTGACCCTAGCCTATCATTTCTCATCAGGACTGGCTGCATTGTCTTGCTCTTGGACCTGGTCAGGCTGCTCCCCCCTCAGGAGGAGGTGATCAAAGAGCCAGCCACTGAGTTCATGTCAGAGACAGTTCCTGTTTCTCTTACTTGGAATATCACATGGGTACTGAGCTGCTATGGGCTACATCTGAGCAGCAGCATACATCTGACCATGCATGGTCCTTGGTTGGAGAATTAGTCTCAGAAAAGACAGAGTGGGGCATGGATGGAAATGAGGGAGCAAGGGTGAGATTGGGAGGGATTGAGGGAGGGGGCTGCAGTTGGTATACAACTTAAATAAACTTTGATTATTATAAAAAATAAAATTTAAAAAATTCATAATATTCAAAAATGAAATGTATAAGAAACACACAGTCCCAATCAAAATTCTTTTAGCATTTACATATAAATGAATAAATACCACCTGCTGAGTCAAAAAAATTCTTTTAGCTATGAGCGCATTCTGCATTTATTACAAAACACAATGCATATTGTTCTCTGAGAAGACTATATAACTCCTGTGAGAGTCATTTATAGAATATAATAAACTCCTCTGCAGTACTTGTAAATCACTATAAAAACTCGACATTCTACCAAAGATGAATATGATTTAGCATAACTTAAGAATCCTGCAATCATTCATCAGCATTGTTTGATTGTATTGAATATATTCTCTAGACTTGCTAATCATCTCACAGGAATGAGCTTCTTGGAGTATGTGATTCCTAAGTTTTATATAATATATATATAATATATATTTATATATATATTATATATATAAATTTTTATTATATAAATATATGTATTTATATAATATATATTATATAAAACTACTAAAGCATTTAAACACCATGGTAATTTAATAAAGAAGTCGACTAAATTTGTATTTTGTTCTTTAATTGTAAAATGTATAAATAATTAAAATTTATCTTTACTTATTAATATTCTAGGACCCCTTCCATTTGTAGGACAGATGGGTAACTCCACTGCAGTTGAGTAATGGGCTGTGGAAGCTTATTCCACCAGGAGGAGGAAGCAGAGCTATCAATGCTAAGTCACGGTGTGGGGGACCTCAGGCATGCCCTGAGATCTTGAGTTGGGGAGCCTAGGGTCCCTTCCCACAGAGGGGTGCAGTAAGTGGCTGAGCGGCCAGGGAGGGAGGGCTGGGCGGTCCCAAGGCTGGGTGTGCTGGCAGAAGTGTAGGCTATTGGAGGACAGGCATCAGCGCTGCTGAAATGCAAATCTCTGCAGTTCTGGAGAAGCTGCTGTCCTGGACTGGAATCGGTGGTTAGGGACTAACGGGCTGCGTCTCTTCCCCACACTCTAACCCTAAGGGAGACACCCTAACCCTAAGGAAGGGGTTCCAGTCACTCAAGATTCTCTGGCCAATCAGGGCCCCCAGCTGGACCCGCCATTCAAGAGAGGGTGAGTATTCTTCCAGATGCCTTTCTGTGGGTTCAGCTCCGGCTGCTGAGCAGGCTCGCATGGTTCCTGGTGAAGTGCTCAGAGCGCTGCCGCTGCTGCTTGGAGCTGCAAGGGGAACTGAGGCCAGCTCCGGAAGTTGCAACATGGTGAGTGCGTGGAGGAGGAGGCAGCTAAACGGCGGGATCTGGTGTGCGGGGTCTCTTTTGGGACTGGCTAGTCAGAGGCGGCCACTTGGGTCCTGGGCTCTCGCTGGGCTCAGCTGTGGAATCTGAGTCACTTCACTGTGGGGGCCGCATACAGAGTGTTTGCAGCAGGGGTTTGTGTGCAGAGTCATCCTTGTGGCAGGATACCAAACTCGGAGTACTTGAGTATCTCTTTGGTGTTCCGGTTTCTCTCGTGTCTTCTACAAGTTCTGCTCTTAACATTTAACCTTTAGTTGTAAGATCCATTAGGAGATAGTTTTGTGGGGGTTGTAAATGGCATCTCGTGTGTTGGGTAGCACTCCAATATTAAGCTGTGATGAGGAAGAGTAGAGTTGGTGATGTAAAGGATTTCCAATGCTTGGGAAATAGTAGGTGACACTAAATAGAATTTAGCCGAGGGAGGACTGCCTCTAAATCACCCCACACGTAAATAGTGTGCTAAACAGGCCTGTTAGAGATTAGCACGCTAGCATACACGTGTTGACCGGGCTTGTCCAGAAATTTGGCTCCAACCCTAGCAAAGGAGAGAGACAACTCTGATTTACAACCAGCTACCAGGCCGATCCTCATATCAAAGAACAGGCCTCTACCAAGCTGCTCAAGGCGGCCTCCAGGGTCACAACCAACATTATAGCCTGTGGTGACATAAAGGTGTTAAAGTAATTTTTATTCCCCAGATGTAATTGTCCTCCAGGAACTTAGTGCCTTCATCTTCTAACCTAGGCCTAATCCTGCAAGCTTCTAGCCTCCATACAATCTAATCTAAGCCTAGAATGTTTTCATCCTCTGAGACTTAGTGCTAAATAAGATCATTCTTTCTACTTCTTTCTGAATTCTTGCTGGCCTGTTCACCTCAGCTGTTCTGGCTCAGACTCCCCTCCAAGGTGACTGAATCAATCTGGATTTTCTTAGATTATGACTGAATTGCTCTGCTTGGCCTCATATTAACTTTGGCAATACGTTATAATCTTCTGGATGGTTCTCATTCTCTGGTTCTGTCTGTCTTCACCTGTGTCTAGTTTCTCTTCAATTTGTGTCTGTAAAAGTCTCCCAGTAAACCTTTTTCTGAATTCTGCAAACTCAAGTTGACTGCATTGCCTCTCAACTCACTGATTCAGCTGAACAGCCTGCTGTTCCTGAGGGGTAAAATTAAAGATTTGTAACAGCATGCCCAGACTAAGAGGGTTTTTTTTTCCTTAAGCTTGCTCTATACTTGGCTGTCCTTGACCACAAAGATCTGCTTATCTCTTTCTCCTGGGATTAAAGGTTTGTCTGTATTCCAACCAGATCATATAGACCTAGACAGTCTTTTGATGTGGTCTCTTGCCAGAACAGCCATGTTCTGAATTAAAAGTCATTTACCAAAATGTCCAGTTTTCTTCTTGAGAAAAGAATAGTTTTTTCCACAGGGGCAAGTCTATACTGGTTGACAACTGTTTGAAAAAGAAAAACAAAAGAAAACAAAACTTGTGTTCATGGCTGACCTGATGAATGAAGGCATTCCATGAGGCCTTCATGTAAGGGGAATGGCATAGTTCTCTCTGAGACCCATTAACATTCTTGTCATAGCCAGTAACAGATTGGGGCCTAGGCTTTGAGAGCTTTCCCTAATGTGTCCATGTATTGAGAATGAAATGGATTTCCTTCTCAAAAGCTAGGAACATGTTTGGGAGTGTAATACCAGGATCACGGGACCCCCAGAGACCACCAGGAAATGACTCGATGCAAGAGCAAGAGAGCTTTATTAAGAGAGCGATTGAACTTAGGACCCATGTCTCACTGACATAGCAGTAGAGAAGTGTGACTCTGAGCCCTGAGTGAGCAGGGTTTTTAAAGGGAAAGACTGTAAGCAGGGGGGTTCCATGACAGTAAGCAGGGGGGTTCGTGCTTTGATGTCACAGGATTGGGTAAAAGCCATAGGGGTGAGGAAACCTTTTATATAATCACAATTGCTATTCTTCTAAACTACATCTGGAACTTTGGGGAGAAATTTCCCAACCCATTCCCAACAGATTACTGCCAGGGGAGATTGTCTCTATTTTTTACTAAACATTTATTCTGTGATATTTCCTGGAGGTCGTCACTAAGAGAGCTAACTTTGTGTTTGGCCAGGTGCACATTCTGTGATATTTTCTGGTACCTGAGTTCAGCTCCCAGTCAAGATGGCTCCTCATTTCAAAATGGAGTACCTAGGGTAACATAAACTCTTCAGGAGAGTCTGTAATGGTCTGGGTCCCAGGCCTTTGGGGAGGCATTGCTTCAGATCTTGAGATCCCAGCTCTTCCCACCACATGGGTCTGTGGTTGTCAATCCGAAGGCCACTGTAGGCTTGGTTAGTAATTTTCTTGAGAGACCCTGTGTTCCTCTTAATGCAGCTTTGTTTCATTAGACTCCTCATGAGTTTGTTCCATCGTATGATATTTTCTGCTAATATCACAGAAGTTAACCATTTCCTTCCATTTTCCCCTGAAAGTAGTATACCAGGTGCTATTCTCGAGATGCTAACTTGGACCATGGGTCTCAACCACCAACTAAAGAGTATTCATGGGCTGGACATAGAACTCCTCCACATATGTAGCAGATGTACAGCTTGGACATCATGTAGGTCTCCTAACAATGGGAGTCCTGGCTGTTTCTGACTCTGTGCCTGCATTTGGATCACTTTCCTCCAGCTGGGCTGCCTTGCCTAGCTTCAGTGGAAAAGGGTACAGTTGGTCCCATTGATGCATCAGGGTAGGTTGGGACTTAAGTGGGGGATGGGCTCTGCTTCTATGAGAATAAAGGTAGAGAGGAAAGGAGGGTGGAGGTTTCCATCTGGCTTTTAAGTGATTAAAGAAATGAACTGAAGGACAAAAATGCTTACTTGGCTTACCACATAGCTTGTACAAGACCTCCCCACCTCAGCTTTTATATTTTCCATTGTTGGCTTTTCCTGTCTTCTCTTTTGGCACACTCACTTCAAGACCCTGTCACTGAAGAGTGGCCTGCTCTTTGAGGGCACCGGTGTACTTCTGGCAATATTTTTGCTGTGTAAATCTTTCTAAGTGGGTAGACTTACAAGTCTCCAGTCCAAATTTAAATTGCTGAAAACATAACCTGGGGCCTGAACCTAAAAGTGACTTAAGGGTTACAAGATCCTTGTAATGCAAAATTCTGTCCTCAGCTGTCTCCTTTTGAGCATTGTCCAGAGCTGAATGAATGCTGTCATTAATCTTTTTAAATTGTATTTGCAATGTTTTCTCCTTGGGAGGATATATTCTAGATCAGCTGCATCTTCAGCCTGGTAGATAAAAGTTTCTAAGACACCTTCATCCCAGTCTGTTTCTCCCTAGGGCAATAACCTTGCTTTTCTCTTGTTTAAACTTTCTAAATTCTTTAATTAAAGGGCTGTACCACAAAAACGGGTTATAATTTAAGTTAGTAACAAACTGTCCATTGTAGTTATAGTGGAAGGATTTGCATGTGGAGCGTGGTTTCTGCCTGTTTCTGTTCTGTTCAGAATGGGAAAAACAATTTATTATGCACAATTGCTGGGTGAAACAGGGTAGGCAATAGCTAGATCAAAGACTAAAATTTAAGGTAGTCAGCTGCAGGGTTCACCCTATGAAGAAGGACATGATTCTCACAGGGTTAGTGATTTTTCAGTTTCTAGCATGTATTAAGTTTTGCATGTGAGTGAAAACAGACCAGATTGGTGGGTGTTCAATTTTGGTAGGTTAGATGGAGCCAGTGAATATTAAATTTCCAAGTCACGTCTATCCTATGCATGTATATGCAGTCTTCATAGACAAGGGGGCTATGTCTACTCAGAAATTTGAGACTCAGCTATTGACAGTAGCTTTGTATGTCAGGTTACCAATCAGCAGCACCAGTGGGAAGTAGCTCATAGTTTCCTTCCAGGATTCTTCTCTGATGCAGCTGAAGAGAACTGTGAAGGGGACCAAAAACCATGCAATGGTGAGTATGTGGGCCACTGTCCCAAAACCAGGAGGAACATGCCTGCTAAACTCTCAGAGTCTGATATGGTGGTGCTGAGACTGAAGGGTCAATTATTGTTCTGTTGATCTAGGTGCTGGCTTGGGGAGTGGTCCTTGGTCTCTGACTCTCTCTTGAGTGTAGATTCCTTGAGAGCAGTGGGTGGGGGGCTGGGAGAATTCCTCTGCAGCCCTAGCAGTTTAAAGCTGTGATGCTTAAAATATCACTGTCCAGTGTGCACACACACATATTGCTTTTGGTGTGTGGTAGGAAGACAGATTGGAAAACTGATGCTCTGCTTTCCTGAAGTTCTGAACCTTGCATTCCATATCCAGTTTTGTGGGCAAAGTTTATAAATAATTTTGAAACTGGTAGAAAGAGGGCAGTGTGCATTCTTCAGCAGTATTTGTTTGGAATCTTGTTATCTTTTTCTACTTTCAACCACAGTGGTGTGATTCAGGAAAATTTAATTTCAGGACACAAAAGGAATTTTTGAGATGCAGAGGTTTTTAAGGTGTGCATGGTGTGGGATAGGTGGATAAGGCAGATTCCATATCCTCCTGTTTTGCTCAGTTAAACCTCCTGTTTTGCTCAGTTAAACCTCCTGTTTTGCTTGGTTAATTTTCCTGTTTTGCTTGGATATGTTTACTTGAAAACCTATATAAGTGGTATACTCTGTAATAAAATGGCACCTTGATTAGAATACTGTCTTGGCATCACTTCTTCGTGTTCTCTGTCTCTTTTAATTCCCAGCCCCTTGTGCAGGCGGTTACTATTGGTGGTCGCGGGTGACTACAGGTGGTGCCGAAACCCGGGATTGAACCTGATAACGAGGGACCTGCTGAGGAACACTGTGACTTAGGACATCCATTGGGCCAAAAGGAAAGCACATCGGTGATCACCCATCAGCGAGAGTGCAAGGTAAGGGCAGACAGCGCAATATGGGACAGAGCAATAGCAGGGGAGCATTTATTAAAATGCTCAAACAATTAATCAAAATGAGAAGTTGGGTTTGAAAGTTGAACTCTTTAGGACTTGATTATTAAGTAGATGTTAATTTTCCCTGGTTTCCTAAGAGTGGGACTTTGCAATATAGTGGTTTGGGACCAAGTGGGTAAAAACCTTAAGACCCCAAAATTGGCTTAAAGGGCCTACTATTACCTAAGATGCAAGCTAGAAGCCCCGCCCTTGATGGATCCCGCCTATCCTTGCATTGGGACACCCCTCTTCTACTAGCTCCTCCTCCATTTCATTCAGCCCCTGGCCTCAAGTCCCACCTCCCAGGATGCCAACCTCAACCTCATTCACATTATCAATACTCCATTGCTCAAACACCACAATAGCCTGCCTTCCACCAGTATCACTGGCTGTTTAGATGTCAGTCTCCTTCACAGCACACCTAGGGCAGAACTTTAGGAAGAAAATAATGGGCATCTCTGGATCTCTCATGACTCGGTAGAAATCCCCTAGCCAGGGCCCTGCCTCACGGGTCACATGTCAATTGTCCTGTTCTCTTGTCAGTCTTATATAGGGGACCTAATAGGGTGGTGAATTGATTGAATCCTCTTGTCATGGGGCGGGCAGCTGTTCCCTTCAGTGGGTGAAATGGCAGCTGTGGAGTTGTCAATGGCCTCTGACCCCAGGAAACCTAAAGAGAGGACCTGGGCTGCAGTGGTTGCTCAGACATGACCGCAGGCATTGGAGAAGTAGTAGAAAGACAGGGTAGCTCTGGGCTGTGATGGTGGCGCTCTCAATGCAGGTAGACCTTCCCCAGATGATCTCTTCTCTTGGAGGCCTCAAGTGCTGTGGGGCATTGTGGGGAAGCACAGCTAGGAGAAAGACCTGGGATCACCTCGCCTCCATAACCCACACTAGAAGCATGGAAAAGTCATTCCCAGCTCTGGACCCTGGAACTCGGGTTTCCTCCCACCCTTGTTTGCAATATCCTTCTAGATCCTTCTTAGGGTGCTGGGACCCTTTGTCTCCTCCTCATGACTTCCCACACAGGATCAGGATCCCCGTACATCTTTTCTAGGAACCCTCTCTAAGAACCTCTCCAGTGCTTCCCTTCCACCAATCTGTAGACCTGCCCTCCTCCATGTGTGTCCCCCTCCAATCCACCAGCAGGGTCCCAGAAACCCTCCCATCTGTACTTCCCTTGTCTTTATGTCCTCCTAAACCCCTCACTTGTGTTTGTGTTATGTGTCTGGCATGCACCCAACGTCAGAACACTGTACTCTTTCCTTCTGACTCTCCAATAATTCATGCCTTGCCTCTTTAATGAGAAGATTCCCAACTGAATCCACAGACATCAGTTCAGCCTGCTCATTTGGCATTCCTCCTGGTCAAGGACACCACTATAAAAATCACATGCCTTCTGAGAAGACTATACACGGTTACTGTTTATAACACATCTAGATCACAGCTTCCTGAGGAAATGAACACCCAGGACTTCCGAAAAGATAATGCTGAATCCCATCCCCCATAGACACACCCTGGTGTGTGGGTGTGAGAAGTGTTGATCATCATAAAATTGGTTGCCTCTCTACACGTTCCTAATGTCAACTACTGTCAAAGCAAGAAAGCTGCCCTTCTCCTTCTCCTCCATCACTTTCTGTGCTATGACTATACCAGCTTAAAATATTGTTAGAGAGCTCAATTCTTGCACAAGCCCTTCTTCATGTGTAAGCCTAATAAGAGCGAGAGAGACTGGAGGACACTCATTCATTGACCTCTTTTTCTTGTTCACTGACCAGACAAGATCCAGCATGGAAGGAGTTTTATGACTGTTTTCCCAGAGCTGTGCAGCAGAGGCAGGATAGGGTGTTCAAAGCAATTCTCCATAGTATGGCATGAGGCAAGCCTGGACTATAGGAGACATTGCTCTATACAGAAATATATAATCAATAGTACTTGAAAAAATGGAAAAATATTTCAAATGACACAGAAGCATTGAGGATAACAACAAATAAGAGATTAGTGCAGTGATGCACCTAGAGTAAATCAAATTTAATAGAAATCAATAATTGACTTTTTAAAACAATAAATGTAATTGAAAAGGAGACAATAGCTGTAGTGCCTTGGAAAAAAATCAGGTGATTTCCTGGGAGAGAGAATGACATTTATAAGATACTGTGTGTCCTTCCCTCAAGTGTGATGTTGCTTATTTTGATCTGTAAACTGACACACACAGCTACAGTGAATGGCTTGTCCCTCAACCATCAGAACTGATATAAATGTGTAAGTGGATTAGAAATATCTACAAAGAACAGTCGCCTAGTTGCATATTCAGTATTTATTGGATCAAGTAATCCTCCCCAAATTGTACAACCACAAATCTGGTTTGTCTTCATTCATCTGACACTAATTCATTTATGTTGTGAAATAACAAAATGATGATCAGATCCTTTTTCACAATGGTGTCATCAGCTGCTGTTTGCCCATTCTATTTCTCCCTATGTTGTGCATAATAAACAAATTCTCTTATTCTAGTCTGATGTCTGAAGCCGAGCCCCACATGAACATTTTTATCTGCTACTGCAATGGAGGGTTGACTATATGACTCCAATGGGTAATTTAAAAACCCAGTGGTACCTCCCTGTAACTTAAATTTTTATTTGCATTAATCAAGATGACAACAAGGTCATTGTCCTGGGGAGCAACAGACTTGGATCAAGGTCACATGAGTCAACATAGAAGATCTTGACTCAGAAACATTTTTCTAGAAGACTTGAAATACACCTGTTATAGAATTAACATCCTTCCCAGGGAGAAATCACTCCATACATCTAAGTTTAATAAAGAAAAACCTCTTGAAAGATAGAATGCATTCAACTCTATATAGCTCAAAGAGGAATTGAATAGAACAGATTTTTTCATTCCATGTATTCTGTCACCCTTAAGTCTCTTTTAGGTTGAGGTTATGTTTTGAGTAATTCCAATAGGGATAGAAGAATGAAAGTCTAGCCCCGAACGTGCACAGAAATTTACAGAGCAAGTCTGTTCTCTAAACCAGAACGTATAATCTCAAAGATAGATTTAAAGGATTTATGATTGCAAAATTCTCACACATAGAAAGGAGAGAGAATACTAATGCAGAAAACATCACGGAAAAGTTAACTATGAGCACTGTGTTTGCAGTTCTTAGACTAAAGCTATATTGAGCTACTCTAACTTTGGAATACAGGGGCTTTTGTCTCTGAGCAGGCTGGCTCACAATAACACCATAACTACTTATATACAGGACCAGGAGGAGTTCATTTCATTGAGCCCTGCTTCAGTCTCTCGCAGGGCTTTGACATCACCACAGCAAATTCCATGTTATTAAGCTTTATTTTATATAGAGATGTTTTACATATTTCTTTGCATAGTACCTACAGAGGCCCGAAGAGGGCATCAGATCCCTTGGAAATGAAGTTACAGATGTTCAGCTACTTATGAGATGGTTTCTGAAATGAAACCTTTGTCCTCTGTAACAACACCCAATGCTCTTACCTGCTATGCCAGCTTTCAAGCCACTTTTAATTTAAAATTTATTTTTTCTACATGTTAATTAAAATGTATTATATCAATTTCCCCTTTCCATGTCCTTTCTCCATCCATTTCCAAATTCTTCCATTAAAATTTTTTCTTTTAAGTATGTGAGCAAGTATGTGCAAATGTATGAAATAAACCTGCTGAGACCATTTTGGTTGGTTCTATGTATATGGTTTCAGGGCTGAATACTTACACTTGGATATGTAATTAGGGAGCTCATCACTGGATGAGGCTAATTTCCCCACTTGCAGGAGAGTTCCATTTATTAATGACCTATAGGAGTCTGACCCTGAAGTGACCTAAGCTGCTTTGGACAAGAAACATTAGAAAACACAAGGTGGCAAATACCTTAGCAAACAATTGCTGGTGACATGCTCTGAAATTCTGAAGCTGCAGGGAAAACCATGGCCAATCACCACCTCCTTGTTCTGAGGGCTTCCCACCATACTACTGACCATTTTCCCTTGGGTGACTTTGAAACCTTGAAATTCTTCCCTCCTCATTCTAAGCACCATGAGTAAAGGTCTGTGTCACCATACCTGGCTAAGGTGGCTTCAACTTCATTTAGTGATGTATTAGAATGATGGGATGAGTAAGATGAGCAGTTAGACATAAACTGTATTACAAAACCACTTACCTCTCTGAGCCTGGGTTTCACTCTATAGAATAAGGATAGAACTCTGCCCTAGTCTTTAGATGAGTTTTAACAGACTCAATGATAAAGGAAAACAATAGGCTTATAGATGGAAGCCAGTTGACTTTAGCCATGAGGTCTGCATATGATGGGAGCCTTCCTCTGTTACTGGAGTTAGGACCAGAGCCCATTAGCTACCCTAAACAACCAGGCTCAGCCATTCATCCTCAGTAAGGCAATTAAAAGAACTGAATTATCTAGCCATGACATGTCTCTTTATAATGCAGACACTCTGGAGGCAAGGTGGGTAGATCTAGGATATATACTGAGTTCCAGGACAGCCAGAGATACATAGTGGGACTATTCTTTAAAATAAAAAGTTAAAACAATGACAAAAAGAAAATTATTAATGAAAACTGAAAAACGTATTGATTTGATGAAGTTATAAGGTAATTCATCCCTGATTTCCTTTTAGATGGAAGATAAGATACACACAGCTAAGTAATCTAACCAAGCCATATAATAAATTTTTGCCATTCGTAAGTCCCTCTTCCATTCTTAGCTCCTTTATCTCCTGCAAGGTATTCAGACATTGAGTCAATGTTTATTTCACAGAGGAGTTCTCAGGAGTTCCAAAAGGAGACCAACAGAGCCAAAAAATGAACCTGGGCCCTGGGTCCCCTGTAGAGACTGATAAACCAAACAAGGACCATGCATGGAGAGGACCTAAAACCCCTGCTCAGATAGCCCATAGACTCATTCTCCAAGTGGTTTCCTTAGTAAGGGGAGTAGGGGCAGTCTCTGGCATGAACTCAGTGGTAAGCTCTTTGATCACCTCCCCCTAGGGTGTGCAGCCTTGTTAGGCCACAGAGGAAGGACAATGTAGCCAGTCCCGATGAGACCTGATAGGCTAGGTTCAGATAAAAGGGGAGGAGGTCCTCCACGATCAGTGGACTAGTGGAGGAGTATAGGGTGTGAAAAGGAAGGGAGGGGAGATTGGGAGGAGAAGAGGGAATGGGCCACAGCCAGGATATAAATTGAATAAATTGTAATAAATAATAAAAATTAATTAAAAATGTAAAAAAAAGATCTAATTGTAGACCACAAAGTGGAGGCCTGAAGGGACCTTTTACAGAGAGCTACATGTAATTTCCAACAAAGGAAAGAGTGGAGGACCTGGGCTAGCAGATACAGTGAATAGAGACAGAGGCAGCTAGTTCTCAGGTACACCCCCAAGCATTGCTCTCTGGCCTTTTCATCTTCTTCCCTTATTATTCAAAGCTCACTCACTACTTGTCCACCCATTATCCACAGTTATTTGTAAATGCATTTTCCCCAGCCTTAGAGTAATTTTTGTTTGAGTCTAGGATTCCCCTGATAGCAATCAATCAACATGTCTTCTCGAATAATCACTACTTCAGGCTCCTAACTAAATATTTTGCCACCACTGGTGAAGCAGTATACAATTCCATTCAGACAAGTCAGTCTTCAAGACTGAAAGTTCTTTTTCTCACTTTACAGGAGGCATACACTCCAGAGAGAATACATCTGACAGGTGTTCTTGTGGACTCCCCTTGAGGCCTATTTAACACATGTAAGATAAACTCAGTCTTTTGCTTTGGTCAAGGGCTCAGTCTCTTTCTAATGACTTATATTGTCAAGTTCTCTCATTATATTTTAGACACTTGCCTAATTTGGTGGAGGTCTCGGGTGAGGTTCTTCTTTAAGCACTAAGTCTAAGTTAGTTTCTGATGATATCAATCATATATTTTTTCTGGTTCATCACAGCTTAGGTAAAGATTAACATAGGATTGACCATTTACAGGGTGCAATTAATGACATGCTCATGGGGCTGAAAAGATGGCTCAGCCCCTCAGAGCAGTGCCTGCTCATCCACAGGACCTACCTTTGATTCCCATTCCCAGGGGACAGATCAAAACACTCTGTAACTCCAATCATATCAATCAGACACTCTCTTCTGGCCTCCACTGATACCTGACATGTACTTGGTATATACATGGGCAAAATGTATGAACCTAAATTTTCATTAAAATAATATATACATTAATAAAACCTTTTTTACAATATTGAATCACACACACAGGTGTGTGTGTCTGTGTTGTTTCATCATTTGCATATCTGGTGCCCTATGAAGACAGAAGAATGCATCAAATACAATGGACCTTGAAAGACTGGTAATTCTGGCCATCCAATGTCAGTGAGATGAACCAATTTTGGGTATGTAACACTGGCAGAACCACTAATGCTCCACTTCCCAAATATGCCATTACAATGCAGAGGATGGAGATTTTCCATCAGGGATTTTGTCTCCTAGCACTTGAAGGTGAACAAGTCCCTGCTACATGGTTGTTGAAGGAATTAATGAATTTTTTCTCCCTCTGTGAATGGACTTCTCTCATTGCTTCCTATTATGTTAACACAGTTCTCTTCATGTGAGTAAAGATGACAAAAGGATTGTCTGAAACCACTTAAGAGTCTGGTAAGAATATACCACAAACATTTCCATAATTTGAGATATGCTCTTATTTTTGAAACTTTTTGGGACAGAATATCTCTACATAGCCATAGCTGTACTGGAACTCACTATGTTTACCAGCTTGGCCTCAAGATCACACAGATAGGTCCACCACTAGACATGCTCCTCTAATTCCAACTGAGAATGAAAGGATAAAATAAGATTATTATTTTTTTATTGTTTTCATGAGTAGTAACAATTCTTTAAATTCTGTAATAATAATCTAGGAAATAATTTCATAGGTATTCTTAATAATTGAGTTATTCTCTTTGATTTGTAAATTCCATCCTCTTAAAAATATATGATCTGTGTTTGTCTGTGTGTGTGTGTGTGCGCGCACGCCTTGGTATGAAGATGGCAGTAAGAGGTCAGCTTATTGGTGTGTATTATCTACTTTCATTATGTGAGTTCTAGAAATGAGACCCAGGGAGTCTTTTGGTTAAAGGGACGTCATTGGCTCTTATTTAGGTTTAAAATTTTTTAGGTATGTGCTGGTTGCTAAGTGTGCACATGCCACAGCTCAAGTGTACAAATGGGAGAAAACATGTAGGAGTCATATCAGTCTCTTGAGACACTGAACACAGGTTATCAGGTATCCACCTTCACCACTGAGGCAATTCTCTGCTATATATTTGTGGTTCTGAGAAATGTTATAAACAACTGTTTGCTTTTTTGGTCATAGCAACATAGAGACATGTCCAAGCATGTCTAGGCCTTACTACCTAACATAACTGTGGCCATTTTGTGTTTAAGTCTCTATTTTGAGCATAAGGTGATATTAAGTTTACAATCACAGGCCATGCCAGCCTGAGTGCTTGAATAGCCTTTCACTTACAATTCAATACATGTTAAACATTCTGCCTGAATTAATGATATATGCTCTGCATAAACAAAACCATAATCCCTGCTATGTTCCTTTCTTCCACAATGACAGGGAAATGGAAAGTCCCTAAGCCCATATACCAACTCATCAGTTTAAAATTCATTGTCTAACTACCTAGACACATAACACTTGGAACAGAATCGATTCTTCTTGTATTTTGCTTAGCAAGATGATGTAATCTACCCTTCCCTTGCTTCTCACCTGGTTACCTGGTTTTTATCTGGTTACAGTTTTTCTTATGAAAGATCTATCATAGAAACAGACTGGTGTCACAATCTGGTTCTCAAATCCAGGCTGTGTCCTCACCAGTCAGTTTTTATTCAGCATTCAATAAACTACATTGAGTCTGAGACTGGCATTGATGTGGTAAGGGTATGACTATTTGGAACCCATAACCTACTCCTAAAAAATAAACTAACACATTAAAAAATAAGCAATATATTATTTTCTTTGCAAATGGAATTTATTATTCAAAATTTCCTGTTTTTCTCTATCCTTAGATGACAATAATTACAATTTGAAAAGACTATTTACATTTTAGGGTTTCAACCAATATTATTTGAGAATCACTGAGATGGCTCAGTGGGAAATACCCATGGTGTGTAAACCTGGCAACATGACCTTTGATCACCATGAAGGCAGGCCAAAATTAGACCACACAAAGTTTGCTTCCACTCTTCACATATCTGCCGTGGTCTACAATCCGTTAACAATAAATTACATACACACACACATACCAGAATTTTTATAAAAGATCTCATGGCTGTTCCATTATCTAGCATCATTACATAATTCCATTAGAAGGACATACTTCAAGATGAAGTGCCAAATGGATACCTACTGAGAACATGAAGAATGAAAACTTGTGGAACGCCACATAATATATACACATCCATAGAACATCAAACTATGTTGTGAGATATACAGGTAATTGCTGATAATTATACTTCATTATATCTCTACCTGATAGATGAAAATGTGAAGGTTTCATTTACTGTATTAAATACATTCACAGGGTTTCAGTGCAGTGTGAATTCTTGTGATAATGAAGGTATATAGAAATATATAAAGGCTTAATCATTAAAATCCTTCTTTGGGTTTCTCTCTAGCATGTGTCTTTTATGTATTTGGAGATAACTATTTTCTGAAAAGCCTTTACCACAGTGGCTAATGAATAATGTTTCATTTTTTTCCAATATGTGTTCTTTGATGGTTTTGGAGAAGAATGAGCCATGAATAGGCTTAATCACATTGATTACATTTGTAGAGTTTCTCTTCTTTATATGTTCTGCTATGGTTTTGGAGATGATGGTTTTGTGAAAAGACATTATCACACTGGTTAAATGCATAGGGTTTCTCTCCAGTATGTGTTCTTTCATGCATTTGGTGACTACTGTGAAATAAAAAGGCTTTGCCACACTCATTATAGTCAAAGGGTTTCTCTCCAGCATGTGGTCTTTTAAGTATTTGGAGATGACTGTTTCCTGAAATGGCTTTAACACCTTGGTTACATTCATAAAGTTTCTCTCCAGTAAGTGTGTTTCTGTACATTTTGAGATCACAATTTTGTGAAAAAGCTTTCCCACACTGGTTACATTCTTAGGGTTTCTCTCCAGTATGCGTCCGTTTATGGTTTTGGAGATGAATGTGTCGTGAATAGGCTTTATCACAATTATTACATTTGAAGGGTTTCTCTCCGGTATGTGTTCTGATATGGTTTCGGAGATGACAGTTCTGTGAAAAGGTTTTACCACAGTGGTTACATTCATAGGGTTTCTCTCCAGTATGTGTTCTTTTATGTGTTTGGAGACTACTGTGATATAAAAAGGCTTTACCACAGTGGTTACATTCATAGGGTTTCTGTCCAGTATGTGTTCTTTTATGTATTTGGAGACTACTATGATGTGAAAAGGCTTTATCACACTGGCTACAATTATAGGGTTTCTCTCCAGTATGTGTTCTTTTATGTGTTTGGAGACTACTGTGATACGAAAAGGCTTTACTACAGTGGTTACATACATAGGGTTTCTCTCCAGTATGTGTTCTTTTATGTATTTGGAGACTACTACGATGTGAAAAGGCTTTACCGCACTGGCTACATTCATAGGGTTTCTCTCCAGTATGTGTTCTTTTATGTACTTGGAGATTACTGTGACGTGAAAAGGCTTTACCACACTGCTTACATTCATAGGGTTTCTCTCCAGCATGTATTTTTGTATGTATTTGGAGAATTCTGCAATGTAAAAATAATTCACTACACTGGTTACATTCATAGGTTTTTTCTACAGTATGTGTTCTTTTATGTCTTTGGATTTGACTGTTTCCTGAAATGGCTTTACCACCTTGGTTACATTTATAGGGCTTCTCTCCAGTACATGTTCTTTTCTGCATTTTCAGATGACTAATTTCTGAACAGGCCTTACCACAATGGGTACATTCATAAGGTTTCTCTCCAGTATGGGTCCTTTTATGGTTTTGGAGATGAATGCTTCGTGAATAGACTTTATCACAATGATTACATTTGTAGGGTTTCTCTCCAGTATGTGTTCTGATATGGTTTCGGAGATGACAGTTTTGTGAAAAGGCTTTACCACAGTGGTTACATTCATAGGGTTTCTCTCCAGTATGTGTTCTTCTATGCGTTTGGAGACTACTGTGGTATGAAAAGGCTTTACCACAGTTGTTACATTCATAGGGTTTCTCTCCAGTATGTATTCTTTTATGTATTTGGAGACTACTATGACGTGAATAGGCTTTACCACAATGGTTACATTCATAGGGTTTCTCTCCAGTATGTGTTCTTTTATGTACTTGGAGATTACTGTGATGTAAAAAGGCTTTATTACACTGGCTACATTCATAGGGTTTCTCTCCAGTGTGTGTTTTTTTATGTATTCGGAGGCTACTGTTAAATGAAAAGGCTTTACCAGTTGTGTTACATTCATAGCTCTTTTCTCCAGTATGTGTTTTTTCATGTCTTTGGAATTGACTGTGCCCTGAAATGGCTTTACTATCTTGGTTATATTCATAGGGTTTATCTCCAGTATGTGTTCTTTTATACATTTTGAGATGACCATTGTCTGGAAAGGCTTTATCATACAGGTTACATTCATATGGTTTCTCTCCAGTATGTGTTCTTTCATGCCTGCAAAGATAATTGGTAAATGTGTAAGCTTGAACATATTCATTCACTGATAAATCTTTTTTATCTGTATGAATTAATTTCATAATTTGGGTTAATTGTAAAGAAAAATCAGATCTTATGGTTATCACTTTGTTTACATTCATAGTTTTCCTATTCATTATGGGTTCTTTTTCTGCATCTTTGAAGATACTTACATGGCTTATATTATAGCATACTTTTCCTATGAAGTTTTAAAAATACTTAATCTGGAAGAACTCAGAATTTTATTATACTGACTGCATTAATAGATTTTTCTACAGAGTGACTCACATTACATTACTAAAGTGAACTGGGACAAACAGAAAACAATTCACATTCCTAGCCCTTATAGGGATTTTCCCACAATGTAAGATTGTGGATGTATTCCCAATGAAGTTGGAAGAATAATTAATTGTAGTAGTTTACTATATTAGTGGACATGTGGTATAAGGATAAAGGTTTCTCCACAACAAATCTTAATTCTCATAAACTGCCCCTCTCACTAAACAAGTATATGAATGAGTAACACCAGCTTTACTGTACATTGTTTGCTTATTAGAAGTTTATTGGACATACGTTTATCACCTATTAAACGCACATTCATTGTGCAATGTGTGTGTGTGACATGAGACAATACAGATTTGGAAATCTACAGCATAACTCTGATGTGCCTATGATTCAGATGGCTGGAATCTGCTAATGTATTGTTTCCTTGTCTGCTTTCTTAGAGGAATGTCTTGCAAACACAAATCAAGATACCTGACATTGAGGTATGTGAATTTGTGAGAATTTAATAATCCTCAATACACTTAAAATAGTGCTTTTTTACACTGTTGCTTTTTTTAAAACTTTTGGGACACATTAACATTTCTTCAGAGGCACTGTGAAAACACATATTTGCATCAGTTTGTATATGAAAATTACCTTCCAAATCCTCCAGAATTTTGACAGCGTTCTTCAATATTATGGTGTTCCCAATTGTGACCTAAAATGTGTACCAGAAAATGTATGATATATTATAAGAAATTCAACAAATCTTAAGTTACTATCTTCTGTGAATGGTAGAATGATGGCTGACTCATTCAGCTTATTCTTCCTTCATTACAATTAAAATTACAGAAGAACATCAATAAACACAACAATTTATCCCATTGTTTTAGAAAGTGAAATTAATTAACAGTCTTACCTATAGCAAACAGGTTCCTGTAGGTCTCTAGCATCACATCTTTGTAGAGACTCTTCTGGGAAGGATCCAGCAAAGCCCACTCTTCCCGAGTGAAGTTCACATGTACATCATAATAGGTCACCGCATCCTGAAATATTCCATCCATATGTCCAACAGAAAGCATGGTAGTGGCATCACTGTAAGTGTGTACATCATGAAAATATATTAAAAAAATTTTGGTGCTTCCCCAAGTTATTTCCTGACAAAGAAGTCCTAATGAAATTGCTAAGTCCTTTTAGAAGTCAACTGAATAATGAGGTTCACCTCTCAATTTTTGCAGCCTTTGAATAGGATATAACCTGGCAAGAGAAATGCCAATTCACAGACAAAAAAAGAGAGAGGCACCAAACGGAAGAAAAGTACTGAACACACATCCAAGAGAAATTGTCAGAACAATTACTAAATACAAAAATTGATGGGGAAGCTGGGAGTATTGTCTTATGCATTTAATCCTAGCACTCTGAAGGCAAAGACAGGTGTATCTCACTGAATTGGATTCCAGCCTGGTTTATGTTATGTGTTACGACAAGCACACAAACATATTAAGGCCCTGTCTCCCCTGCAATAGTCATTCTTATAAACAAAAAAGATGAAAGACATCAGGGGATTTTACTGAAATTCCTACAAAGAATTATACATCCACCCAAGCTCTGTATTCATCTTCTAAAAACCTGAAGGGTCCCAAGTTAAACTATAATATTAATAATATCTTACTAAAAGGATATGCATGTTTAAACAGTTATAAGTAGACGAATGAATTATTGGCAATTCAAGTGTTGATCATACATAAACAACATAAGGCAGAACAAATGGGTCAGCAGTGAAGAGCTCCTGCTGGTCTGGAAAATAATTGAACACAACTGCCAGTATTTACATGGGGCTCACAACTATCCATTACTCAAACTTCAGAAGCTCTGAAGTCATCTCATGATTGCCCTGAGGACTACTTCTAACTACTGTGAGGCATATGAAAGGTGGCATATTAAGGCACACAGGTAAAATACTCATATTCATTCATTTAAAACTTCAAAACGAACAGATAGGTAGGATGGATGTCATGCACCTGGAACACAATGACTCTGAAGACTCAGGAAGTATTAATGTGGTAAACATATGCCATTCTGAGAAATAGAATATACTTTACCAAATTTAAAAATTCAAATGTGGACGAAGATCAGAACAGCAGCATATGCTTGACATGTACAAAAACTACATTCCAGGACCATCTGTAAATAAGGTTAAAAAACCAACCACAAAAAAATACATGCCTATTGGTACACATTTAATCACTGCATTCTGGAGCCATAGGGGAAGTTTGAAGTTTATCTGCGTTCATGACAGGCAGGTCTACACACAGAAACTTTATCTTCAAAAATAAGAGCACAAACAACAAAACTAAAAATAGAAAAAACATCAGGGTGGCAAAATAGATTAGCACTGAATAACAATTGATTCGAATGTATCTTATGTGATTCAGCCACTGATTGTAATAAACAAAACAATTTTAAATAGTAATTTAATGTTCCTTTCTTGCCACAACAATTACAACACAAAATGTGAAATCTGCCCTATCAAATTGCATAAAACTATGCACACGTGAGATACCTCTGCAGCTCAGATATTCCTTTTATACACTGGAATTGAGTTCCTTAAGATACAGCATTGTAGCTGCTATTACTGGAAAGGGTAAAGGATGCTAATCAACTATTGTTAAAGTTTGACCCACATTTTTTCTTTGACACCAGTTTCTAATATTTTTGTGCAATTTATCAGAAAAAAACAAATTTAAAAGCAACATTGAACACTTCCAGATATTTGACCTTCATTTTTCAAACCTATCTTCCCCCTGCACACAAAGTACAGAGCTTATTACATGACTCAAATGAGTAATTTTTAAAAGTATGCTGTGGTACAGCCTTTAACTTAAGAATTTAGGAATTTGAACAAGGTAATTTCTCTGTGTAGCAATAGACCGGGACCAATGTGACCTGAGCCAACTTAGTTTGTCTGAGAAATATTTTTTGAAAGGCTGAAGATTTAATGATCTAGAATTAATATGCATCCTCAGGGAGAAAGTACTACAAACACAATTAAATGGTTAAGTTAAAAATTATCTTTAATAGTAGCATGTATCTAGCTCTAGTTCATGGTAAAAGAGATGACAGCTTAGAACAGATTTTGAATTCCCTCTATCCAGTCATCCTAAGTCTCTTTTAAGTTTAGGCCCCAGGAAATATAGTAAGCAATTTCAATATGGACTAGAGATTTCAAGTCTAGCCACTTAGGCAGATGGAAGATTTGTACAGCAAAGATAGTCCTAGAATTATGTATGTACTGCACTCTCCTAATATATCAGGTCGTTCTTCAGTCCCAGGGTCATAAGTGGAAGGTCTCAGAGTTTCCAAATGACAGGAAAAGTAGAAGGTAGAAGATATAAAAACGGGGTGAGAAGGTCTTCCACAAACTATGTCTTATCGTAACTAAACTTCTTGAAAAGACTAGCATCTTGTATATTACTAGCAGGGGAGAAATGGAAGGAGAAAAGAGACATCCATGAATTGATCAGAATCTCTCAAACAATGGGATAAAATCATGAGGAGTCTCATAAAAACAATGCTACAAAGGGGAAACATTGTTTTCCAAGACCATGGTGGCCTTGGAACTGATAGATAGCTCCATGTGTTGGGATTTTTTTTTGTTGTTCTCAGAATCTGAAGCAATCCTCCTCAAATGCCCTGGCTCCACTGCTCTCCCAAGCACATGTTTGGTTTTAGAAAAGGAGTTTTGTTTTATTATCAATACCTCACAATCTTGGGGGAGCTCTCCCAAGGCCTAGGCCCCAGGCTATACTTGCTCTGCCAAGCATATTTGAGAAGGAGTGTGAGAAGCAGTTTTGTCATTCTTCATACATGAGGATCTCAGGGAAAGCTTTGTTTGATCTGGTCAGCCCTCAACACAATTTCCTTGTTCAAATGGCTGTCACTAGATGCCTTGCCTACGTGGTAGAACTATGCTTTTCTCAACAAGAAAACTGCAACTTTATGGCACTTCAGGCTTTAATGTTGGCTGTGATTTTGTAATGTCCCATTAACCAGCCAGTAAGATGTCTGCATTCATACGGAGATGAGCCAATACCTGGGTGAAACAGGGCTGTTTTGGGTTGGAATCAAATTTGTGGACAATGCCAGTAAACAAACATGTGTCTCCTACCATCCTAATCTCTAAAAGGCCTTGTTGGTATGCTACTTCCCAGCAGGATGTTTTAGAATATCCCTAAGCTATATATGACTTGGTGTGACTTCCTATCTACTAAGCACTGGTAAATCCTTTACATCAATAATTCTACTACTTGACATCAAAGCTTTCTACTGAAGTGCTACTCAACACATATGTTATTTACAACTTCCACAAAATTTACTCCCAATGAATGTTACACCTACATGTTATACTCCCAGGGCAGAATGTTTAGAAGATATGAAGAAACTAGGCCTCTCTGAGTTTGGCATCCTTCCAAGGATATTACTACATTCAATCCCCTGTTGTAAATGCTTCTTGAACATGCAGTCCCAATACTGTGTAAGGAGGCAGCCTCCTGAGCTCAGCCTTCTCCAAGCAACTCTTACATTTTGCTCCCCCATTATGCTAGCAAGGTTAAACATCTTCACATTCCCAAGCTTTCAGAGCTATCTCTCACCTGGTCCCTTGAAACATTTTCCTAATTTTGTATTAACTGTTTAAACTTGCTGTTGCTTTAACCGAGATGCCTTAAATTGTAAAAAATATATCGCCTGCAAAGCCTTCACTTACTACTGGACAGAGGACTCATTTCATTGTTCCTTGATCAACTTAAGATCCTTATCAAATGTCTAAGGATATAAAATAACGACCTTGGATTCCAGACCGAATGTCCTGGAAAACAGTTAACGGTCTTGAGGCCAGGTGTTCTGGATCAGGCCCAGCTTTCAAAGACACACCCAAGAAAAACCCACAATGTTAAAACTGAATTGGTTGATACAACACTCACCAAGGGCCCCTCGCGTTGTGGATTTAACACTTTAAATATACAATAAACCCTCTTGGATCCATTCAGATTCAGAACTGTCCGCCTCCCTGAGCCCCGAAAATAAAACTTTCATTTTCACCTTCTGTTCTCAAATTGAGTTTCCTAAGCTTCCACCCTGAACCCAATATAGTGAAAATATTCAGATACCGCCACCCTCCCACAGTGGTCATGTCTAGGACAAGGGCTATCTCCTGTGGCTGCTTCTAGCTGCAGGTTCCCACCCAGCTCAAGGAATGACCCTGCACAGGAGCTCTGGCTGTTCAGGCTCCTGCTCCACCAGGTTGGAGGCAGCGGCTACATACTCACCATGTTGAGACTTTGGATATCGCCTGAAATTCCCTCAGAGCACACAGCAGCTGCCCTCAGACCACAGCACATCAACCATTCAAACCAGCCCACCTAACAACAAACAGGCAGCTGGGCTCCCGGAAGAACCCGCCTCTTCCTCTGACTGAGGGTGGAGGTGCACGGTCCTGATTCGCCAGTGAGTCTTGAGTGACATGAGCAGCTCCCTTGGGGTTACAGTGTACTGAAGGGAGAAAGCTTAGTGATTCCTCCTTCAGGCTTCCATTTCAGGATCAGATCTTTTCCAGATATTCATAGATTTGCATTTCATCATCATTTTTGCCTACTTTCTGTCTTCTAGCACTGAGTAGCCAATTTCCTTTTCCCTCTCGAATTGAGGTGAATGGCTACACAGCCCATTATTAAACATGCAGCAGAGTGAACAATCTGTCCTGCAGGTTAAACGGTGCCCAAAATATTAAGAATTAAAGAGAGATTTTAGAAAATGCAATGTAATTTTTTTTCTGTGACTTCACAGAAAGAAATGGGCTGGGGATATGGTTCAGTAGGTACAGTGCTTGCCTAGCATGAATAAAGCTTTGGGTTTGAGCCGAGCACCACATAAATCTTGACATGGTGGCATTGCCTCTAATCAAAGCACTTAGGAAGTACATGAGGGAGAACCAGAATTTCAAGGGTGTCCTTGGCTGGTGAGTTTATGACCATTCTCAGCTAAATGAGGTCCTGTCTAAAGAGGAAAAGCAAAACAAAACAAGCATTAAACTTTCAGCATTGAGGATGAAATATTTGGTCTTATACATGATCAGCATGCTTTCTATCATTGAACTACAATCTCAGATTCCCCGAATTTACTTATATCATTTTTAAAAAATTGAGAGGGCTAAAGGAGTGGCTCAGTGGATAAGAATACTTCCTGCCATTCCAAAATGAAACCTAACTTTTGTTCATAGTATCCTCTTACACAACAGCTCACAAGAGCTGGTTCATTTCCACAGGATCACCTGACTTCTTCTGGCCTCCTCCTCAGATGACAAACAAAGGAAGGGAACTAAAACAAACAAATGATGGAACTAAAACAAACAAACAATAAATAATGTCTTCAATCCTTCCCACTTGGGAGGCAGAGGCAGCCTGATACGTGTGAGTTCAAGTCCAGCCTGGCCTAATGAGCAATTCCAGGACAGCCAGGGTAATATGTTAGGTAGTCACTCTACCAACTCAGCTACAGCCTCAGCAGGAGGTCCATATCATCTTGATGCTATTCAACAGAAGTCAGCACGCAAACTGGCTGTAGAAGAACATCGTTTAAAAAATGGGCTAAAGGAATAGAGGAATGTGGATGGCTGGAGCAGTTCATTGGTTTTTTATCACATGATATTTTAATAATAGTTTAGAGTTTCTTAACAACTTCAGAATTTTAGAGGAAGAGAGCATGTGTGAGTTCAATAATACACACCAGTAATCCCTGCACTCTGGAAGACGAGGTAGGAACATCCAGAGTTTGAGGCCAGCCTTGGCTGCACTGTGAGTTGGAGGCCAGTTTGGGCTGTGTTGAGACCCTATCTCAAAAATAAATTAAATTTTTAATTTTTAATTTTTAAAATTAATTATTTATTATGGTTTATTCATTTTGTATACCTGCTGCTGTTGCAGATCCCTCACTCATCTCCTCCTAGTCCTACCCCACACTTCTTCTTCTCCCCATACACCTTTCCCTAGTGCCCTAATAAGGGAAGACTTCTTCCCATGATGAGACCTGATTTAAAAAAAAGTTAAAGGTCCCATGTGAATGTCAAATGTTACTCACATGATCAAATAGAACCCCTAACTGTATAAAAGGTTAAGATATCAGGCTTTAAAAATCATGACATTTCCTATTCTGAATAGATATCCTTGTTTTTCTTCCTGTCTCCCTAACTACAGCTACAGTGCTGAATATATTTCACCTAGACTCATGTAGAACTTTTTCTGCGAATCAGGCTGCCCTCCATTACTCAGCAGTCTCTCCCAGAGAGGAACCACCCACCCTGCTGAATCTATGATCTTACCTTTCCATCTATGATACATCCCACCCTGACCAAGGCCCATCCCCACATCCTAGAATAATCTATTTTATAAGTCATCCTGGCTGTCACTGATGGTCCAAACATGGTCTTTGCCATAACTTACTTATTAAAAGAATCTAGGGTCCAGCCATGGTGGTGAATGGAAGGTGGAAGCAGGACAATCTAGAGTTCAAAGACATCCTCTCTTACATAGAAAAGTTCAAAGTCATTCTGGTCTACAGGAGATCCTGTCTCAAAAATCAAATCAAAACAAACAGAAAGAAAGAGAAAAAAGAAAGGAGAAGGAACAGGGAGAAAAAAGGTGTCAAAAAATCATGGGCCAATTCATTCATTCTTCAAGCTTTTACAAGCAGTTTTCATGTGCCTGGCTGTTGAACTAAATAAGACCTGATGTACACACACATACCTGCCCCATCAACACCATGGCCTGAAGACAGGTAACAGTTGGAACAGGTGGAGGATGCAATCAGAGTTTTGATGTCAGATTTGCCCAACAAATCTGTCCTAATCAACCTGTCCATAGCTCAGACCTGGGATCTGAAGATGCTCTTTTTGGTCATGCCCCTTCCAAGACCCAAGCCAGAAGCCCTGACCTTTTCTGATCCTGCCTATCTTTGCCCTGGGACACACCCCTTCTACTAGCTCCTCCTTCATTTCATTCAGCCCCCAACCTCAAGTCACACTGCCCAGGACGCCAACCTCATTCCCATTCTCATGACTCCATTGGTCAAATACCACAAGTTCCCACCTTCCAGCAATATCACTGG
Source organism: Pachyuromys duprasi (assembly GCA_028658305.1). Classification (NCBI taxonomy): domain Eukaryota; kingdom Metazoa; phylum Chordata; class Mammalia; order Rodentia; family Muridae; genus Pachyuromys; species Pachyuromys duprasi. The sequence goes on along the minus strand of CM053768.1, from coordinate 213,093 downwards.
ATGCTTGGACGTCAATCTTCTTCACAGCACACCTCCTTCCATGTCAACAGTTGCCAGGGATGAGATTGGTGTGGAAAATAATGGACACCTCAGGACCTCACATGACTGGGTAGAAATCTCCTAGCCCAGACCCACCTCATGGGTCACATAGATTGGCCAGATCTCCTGTCAGTCTTTTCTACTGGATCTAAGGGGTGGTGAATTGATTGAACTCAATTCACAAAAAAGATAGATTGATGTCAAACATTAAATGAAGGCCAAAGTAGATGACTTCTAAAATTGGCCATTGGAGTAGCAACACGGATGTTTTTGTTCACCGTAATGTAATAATATACAATAAGAAAAGTTCAAAGTCATTCTGGTCTACAGGAGATCCTGTCTCAAAAATAAAAAATAAAAAAACGAAAGAAAGAGAAAAAGGAAAGGAGAAGGAACAGGGAGAGACAAGGCATCACCCTAATGCAATAAGAGGAGAAATACTTGGTCCAAAACATGGCGAAATATTTATCCCCATTTATTACTTCCTAATGCTTTTAACCTCGCAAAATTCTACTTGAAACATGGAGATGTCATTAACCTTGTGAATCTTAGAGCCTAACAGATATAAAAATCATAGGTTTTCAAAAAGAATGTGCTTTATTAGGATAGTCAGAAAGCTTCATGCACAAGAAAGTCAGACAAGCACTGATGACTATAGAGGAGGATACTTGCTTATTAGTATATAGTAAAGCAAATATATATATATATATATATACATATATATATATATATGACACAGAATTGTAACTGAAATAACCTAGAAAATACTCAGTAAATCTCATGCTTAAATATGTAGTATACCTTGGACACATGATAATCATGAACAGATCATGTAAAATTAGAATGCCTATGTCTTTAAATGATTGAATTTTTTTGATAGTAGTAAACTGTACCTTCTCTAAACTGTGTAGTTTAATATGTGCAGTTTTACAGTACTAATTGAGATAGCAAATCTCTACCAAACTGTACTTTATAAAGATAACCTTCTCAATACTACTTCTTTGAAATTGCTGATACATTGGATTGCAGTAAAAATTAATGATATACATCCATGTATTGGCATTGACATACCATAACTAAAGACATCCATTACTTTGTAAGTGAACATAAATAGATGTGAAGAAAATAATCAGGTTTTCCTAATGGTTTTAACTAGCTTCGTGCTAGGGAGCACATATATGCAAAAATGACAGTCTTTTTCCAGCTCAAGATGGACTATAGAAGGATTTCTGGTGGTTAGAGACAAACAAACAAAAACAGACAAGCCAAAAACCAAAACCACATTCATCAAAAATTTGAGATAGTTCTTTTAGAGCAAGCAAAGTCATTTCCCTTGACTCTGGCAAAAGGTACTCCACTGACCTGTGATATCAGGATATTGGCACCAAAACTGGCCTCGAGGCCAAATGATGCTAAACATCTCAAAACTTGCACCTATATTCCTGTCAATTTCCAAAGAAACCTATCTCCTCCTGCATTCTCCTAACTCCCAAAATGTTCTAGTACCCCCCTCTCTCTATGAAGGCAGTTTCTTTACCTGTCTGAGCTATCTCCACTTTTCTGTCCTAATATTCTTCCCTTTTTCCCTAGACAGATTGGTCACATGGAGTATGTTTTCCACCCTCTGGTCTGAACTCTTCTAGAATCCTCTGAACATTTTTCATCTTTTATCCATAATAAAATTCTTTCCTGTAATCAACTAAGATTTGGCGTTGTTTTTTTTTTTCTGGTGTCCAGATCATATAATTGAACATTTAAAATACATCTGTCCTTATGTGACTATTACTCAGCTAAAACAAGGAATGTGTACAGACACCTCATAGCTTTTAGTTAGAAAGCACTTAAGATCCATGTGAATGAAAATGTCAGACAGAGATCAGCCAATGGTTTTCATTATGCGCATAAAACAAAGGTGTGTAACAAAGATATGTTAAAAAATAGTACCAGTTCAGTTTCATGATAACAAAATTGAAAGTAAATGAGCATGTTTAGAAAACAATTCTTGTCTAATCTGAATCTATACCAAAATAATGAGCATTCAGTTCCAAGAAAATCAACATATATCAGAAACAATGAAAGTCTGCTGAAAACCAGAGAGGTTTAGGGGGTTGAAATGTTGTGGGGAAAGTGGGGGAAGGGGTGAGAGGGCTTGAGGAGAAGGGAAATTTGTGTTGGGGCACCTTAGAGACAAGATGAAGACCTGGAATTTTGGAGGTGCCTGGGAAGATATGGGGGTGACCCAGGCTGAGACTCCTAGCAGCAGGGATATTCAGACTGAAATGGACACATCCTGTGGCCAGTGGAGGGAGAAGGACACCAACCAACTCACAAAACCCTCGACCCAAATTTATCTGCCTACAAGATATGCAAGGATAAAAGATGGAACAGAAATTAAGGAAATGGCTAACTAATTACTGGCACAACTTGAGACCCAACCCATGGGAGAGACCCAACTTCTGACTCATTAATAATACTCTGCTATGCTTGTAGACAGGAGACTAGCCTAACTGACTCATCTGAGTGACTTCATCCAGCAGAAAATCGAAACAGTTGCAGAGACCATTAGCCAAACAAATAGTAGGCAGAACTTGGGGAGTCTTGTGGAAGAGTTAGAGGAAGGATTGAGGGAGCTGGAGGGGTAGGACACCACAGGAAGACCTACATAGCCAGCTAACCTGGGATCATGAGGCCTCATAGAGATTGAACCACCAACAAAGGAACATGCCTGGACTAGTCCTAGACCTCTTACACTTATGAAACTGATGGACTGCTTATCCTCAAGTGGGTCCCCTAACAACTAGAGCAGGACCTGTCTGTTGCCTCTCCCTGGATTCCATTTCCCTAGCAGGGCTGTGGGTGGGTTGGTTGTGGGGCTATACGGGGAACGTGGGCGGGAAGGTGGGGATGGGAGGAGAGGAGGGAGTGGGGTTGTGAGTGGGATGTAAAATGAACAAATTAATAAATTAATGAAGAAAAAACATAACTGACCCGTGGTCATCAAAACTGACAAGATCATGAAAACGATGAGGGAACTGTTCCATATTGAAAGAAGCTAAAGAGATAAAGAAACAATGCAACATTTAAATGCACCAACATCTTTCGACAATTAGGTAATAACATAGTCAACAAAACCAGTGGTTGGCTGGCTGTCTTTACTTAAGAGTCATTTCATTCTGGAATGCCGGCACATACGTCCTGAAACGATGTTCCTAGAAATGTGCACGGATCCTGTGGCCTTTACAAGTACCTGGCGTTCTTTAGACCAGGATGTCCAAGCTCCCCTACCCCATCCCCCAGGACAGGCGGGAGGCAGAACTGGACTCTCTGCTCTTCCTTTCCGGGAGGGCTGGCCCCAGCATCACTCTTCCTCAGGATGCAGGCACAAGTGTATCCCTAGGAACTCCGCACAGTGTGCTCCCGCCCTCCCAACCCCGGCGGCCCGAGGGCGCGGTCCCGGGTCCCAGCAGCCTCCAAGAAGCTCTTGGCTGAACACCGGCAGACTCTCCCGACCCGCCCAGCCCGCCAGCTCCCGGCTGCACCGCCGCGGCCTCGCCCCGCGACCGCCATCCTGCGGGTCCCTCACACACGCCCACTGCCAGCCAGGCTCGGCCGCCCCGGGACGGCCAACAACCGTGGACCCGCCGCTCCTCCACCCCAGGACCCAAACTTCTCTCCTCACCGCCTCCCAGCCGCGAAGCCCCGCCCCACAGAGCCCATTGGACGGCTGCAGGGGCGGGGAGAGGCGGAGTCCGGAGGAGGAGGCGGAGCCATGAGGGAAGCGGAGGCTGAGCCTCGGGGTGGATGCAGGCGGAGCCCTGGGCGGAGGGAGGCGGAGCCCGGGGGAAGCGAGGGCGGAGGCCGCAGGGGCGGAGGCGGAGCCCAGGCGCGGAGCCCGCCCCTCACCCTTAACTAGCTTCTCCTGGTCTCAGCCTACCACGCGAAGTAGTCCGCTAGCTGAGCCACGACCGCTGCCAGCGCCCAAGAAACCGTTTCACGTCGCCGCCATTGTGACGCTGCCCACCCGGCCCGGGCGAGCTCAGCATTTTCCCTTCGGCGCCTGTAGCCATAGCAACGGCGCTTCCGCCACGCTTGACAACCGAGGCACGCACTGCGCCTGCGCCGCGCCTGGCGCCCGTCCCTCCCCCGCCCCACCCGAGAGGGCTTGGCCTTCGGGTTCCTCCGAGGCCGCTCGGACCCATGGCTCGGGAAGTGGGTGGCCGGGCGCAGCCTCGCCACCGAGGCCGAGCTCTTAGAGGCCGGGCCTCTGCCTCAACGTCCCCCTCCCCTATTCTCTGTTCTCCTGGGGCGGGGTCTCTCCTTCCGCCTTCTCTCTCCCTTTGGCAGTGGGGGGAGAAGATCGTGGAGGGGCGCGGGGGCACTGGGAAAGTTTGCTCTTCTCTGCTGCCTGCTGGCCACTGGCAGCGCGGATGAGAGTCTCCCGCCCTCGGCGGGAAGCTTGGAGTTTGCACCGCGGAGGCTTTTGGCTGCACGTTTCCTGTTTCTGTTGTGCAGATGGGGATTTTAGAAACAGGCCACGGAGCTGGCGGGGGAGGAAAAGACTTGTGCAATCTTCAGAGGCGCCTATGGTTTCTGGGCTGCCTGGGCTGGGGGCGGTCAGCCTGGGCTTTCCTCTGAGTGCCCGAGGGATTTGGGTTCCACCTAGGAACAGAGCATGCCTGGGATCCTCTTAAATGGACCTGTCTCTCCTCGAGGAGCCCCACCCTCCTGTCTTTCACTGCTTTTTGTCTCAAGGATCTGGTAGCGGAAGCAGGTGTTAACTTCCAAGTTGTTCTACTGCAAAGGCTCAATCGAGGTTGGGCAAGGCCATGCTAGAAGAATTGAAACTGAGGGGGTGCTTTAACTCAGGACCTCCTTTGTAAATGGCTGCTAGTCAGACAGAGGAATCAGCATAACTGAAGTGATGAAGAGTAGGTTGGTTTTCAAAATAATTAAAGCAAACCAAACTGCCCACCACACCTCCTATAGACATTTTCCTAGTCATGTTCCTGGGAGCTCTTCCACCACCTTTTCGGTAAAGAGTAATCTCACTTCCTACAGAGACAGCCCTTTCCACAGCTTAACAGCCAAGTTAGAAAGTCCTTCATTATGAAGTCAGAGTTGGGCTCCTGTAACCTCCCTCGTGTTCTCTGAAGCTACCATAAAGGGAGGGATACCACATGACTGTGTCTGATTTTTTAAAATTATTATTGTCGGTTTTTTCCCCTCAGTTTTACCTATTTTTTTTGAAATTTGGTATAAGGGACTGCAGAGATGATGATGCTATTGAGAGCACTGTGTTTCTCTTCCAGAAGACCAGATTTGACTCCCAGCATTCACTTGATAGTTCACAACCATCCATCTGTAATACCAGGTAATGGGATCCTTCTCTGGTCTTCTCCAGAAACAGGCATGCATGTGGCACATGAACATGCAAAATCCATATACATAAAAAAATTTATACCTGGTATAAAACTTATATATCATAAAATTAAATATATACTCCTGTGGCATTTAATGTATCTCACTGTTGGACAATGACTATATCTGTCTAATTTCAAAACATTTTCTTCACCCACCCAAAATCCAATAAACAAACGCTACCATTTCCCTCTCTAGGCCCTTGCAATAACTACTTGCTTTCTGATTCTATGATTTTGCTCCTTTCATATAACTTGAATTAGTCTTGTTTGGTATATTGTTTCCTAGGTTTTTGGTTGTTGATTGGTTGGTTTTTTGAGACAGGGCTTCTCTGTGTAGTCTTGGCTGTCCTGGAGCTCTCTTTGTAGACAAGGCTGGCCTGGAATTCACAGAGCGCTGCCTGCCTCTGCCTCGTGAGTGCTGGGATTAAAGGTGTGAGCCACCATACCACCACCTGGCTTGTTTCCTAGTTTATCCCTGCTGAATCGTTAGTACTGCCTTGTACTACATCTGAGCATCAGTACTGCATTCTCCCTTACTGTTGAATAACACTCCACTGTATGTACACACCAGGCTTTGCTTATCTACTGGCGGTTTGGGGTGTTGTTTCTGTCTATCACAATGATCATATAGAGAAAGTATGTGAATGAGGCTAAATAGATGGCTCAGTGGTTAAAAGCACTGGTTGATCATTCAGGGGTCCTGAGTTCAATTCCCAGCACCCATATGGTGGCTCATAACCATCTATACTGGGATGTAATACTCTCTTCTGGCATGCAGGTGTACATGCAGATAGAGCACTCAGAGATGTAAAATAAATCTTAAAAGAAAAAAAAGTATCTGAGTACCAATTTCCAATTCCCTTGGTATATCCTTAGGAGTAGCACTACTATACAGTAGTGAATTACAGATGGTAATGATTTTACCTACAAACACTGAACAAGAATTCTAACTTTATTTCTAAATTTAGATCTTTGTCAACACTTGTTTTCTTGGTTGCTTTTGTTAAATATTATAGACATCTTAAAAGGTATGGATTACTGTTTGTTTGTTTGTTTGTTTGTTTGTTTGAGGTTTTTGTTGTTTTGGTTTAGTTTTTGTTTGCTTGCTTTTTCAGGCAGGGTTTCTCTGTATAGCCCTTGCTCTTATGGAACTCACTCTATAGAGGAGGCTAGCTTCAAACTCAGATATCTGTCTGCCTCATACTTGTGAGTGAGTGTTGGGATTACCAGAGTGCCCCACCACTGCCTGGCCCAATAAGTATGAATTATTAACCTCTGTTGTTGCTCTTAAGACATGGTCTCACTAGAGACCTAACTAAACTGTGACCTAGTTTACTCTTGAATTCTGGATCCTCCTGCCTAATTTTTACCCCCAACACTGAGGTTAACAGCATGGAATTATCCACCAGGCCTAGCTGAATAGATGTCTTATTTTCTTCCTGATTTATATTTCTTTAATGACTAATGGTGTTCAGCAATTTTCCCTGTGTGTGTCTGCCATTTCTAAATCTTCTCTGGAGAAATGTCTATTCAAGTCCTTTGCCTAACCACACCTTTACCCCACCATTCCCCAAATGCTAGACAAGCTTTGTTGTACTGAACCATACCCCTAGCCCAGCCCTGTTTGTTTTGTTGTGTTTATATACTCTAAAAACTAGATTTATGTCAAATATACACTCTGCAGATGTTCTTTCTGTAAATTGTCATGTTATCTTTTTGATATTGTACCTTGGTACACAAAAGTATTTGATTTTGATGAAGTCCAAACTTTTATTGTTTTGCTATGATTTTTGTGTCATATCTAAGAATCCACTGTTGAATTTAACATCCTGAAGATCCACTACGCATAATTATAGCTCTTATATTTGGGCCTTTGATCCATCTTGGGTTGACATTGTAATGGTAGGGTTCTCAATTTACCTTTTTTAAAGATCTATGTTTATTTTCTGTGAGTGTGTAACTCTGTGTGTGTACATCTGTCTGTGTGTGCCTGTGATGACCAAAAGAGGGTGTCAGAGCCCCCAGAGCTGGAGTTAGAGGCAACTGTGAGCTACCCAGCATGGATGCTAGGAACTGAACTTAGTTCTTTGGAGGAGAATCAAATTCTCTTAAACACTGAGCTGTCTCCTCATCCCCATTTACTCTTTAAATGCATATTGTTTAAATTCTATTTGCAAATATTGACCTTAACCCAGGGGAATCATTATTTCTCCAACTAATACTAAGCTACATTCCCACCCTGCAATTTTATTTTAATTTATTTCTTTTAATATATCAAAGTTGTTTTTCAAACCTAGAATTAAACATTACCTTCCTTAGTATATTTATTCTATTAAGGTCTTAGATAGACTAGTGGACATTTAAATGGCTGTTTTGTAAATGAAGTTTTCCCATGACATAAGGTAAAGGCCTAAAGGTACTGTGTGTTCGTATCTACCCATGAACACATTAGCATCCACTGAAACTATGCTTTGCTTTCTCACCCAACAACTTCCAGGCTGCTGAAATCGATAAGCCTGGACAGGGCAGCTGGATTGCTAAGGTTGGCTGAAGGCCATCCCAGCCCATAAGATAACTACCATCATCTTTCACTAACAAGGGAGAAAACAATGCAAGTCCCGATTTGTTTTGCTGAGGGCTGGGAGCTACAAGGGAGGAAGGCTATACAGCCCAGTGATGAAGTTACACAAGAGAGATGACAGCCTTTCTTGCCTTAGAAGACAAATGGAGCTGATTCCTAGTGGGGGAGGATTTCTCACCCTAGTACTTCCCCAGTGGGCTTTTATGGGTAAGTGGTTTCACTGTACCGTCATTGCAAATGCTTCCTGTGGTTAGCCACTACAGTTCAAGCAGACAGTCTGAGAATTATATTTGACTGTATGTCCTACAGGTACAACCAGGGACCCTTCTGATTGCTTCTCCCAACCCATAACAAAGGAGACTGAGATGTGGTGGAAATTTCCCTGATGCATCTCCACATCTCAAACCACTGAGTTGCCTAGGAAAGAATCTTAATGACTGCTACCCTTGATGCTGGGCTTTCTCTCAGCCCCACATTCCTCATTCAGTCCTGTTGCTCCTACTTCCCATATGTCCATTTCACCTTCACATAATTTTCATCTTCGATCTTGATAGTTTATAATACCTTCCTCACCTGTTTCCCTGTTCATTGTTTCCATGTATGTAAAAGATGGCTTTATGTATGTAAAACTTAATTTTTAAGATCAGGTTTTATGTATCTAAGCCTAGACTCAAACTTGCCAAGCAAACAAACATGATGTTGAACTTCTGATCCTCCTGACTGCACCTCCTTATTGGGATTACAGGTGCGTACCAAATGCAAGTTTTCATGGATGAAAAGCAAGCACTTTACCAACTGAGCTACATTCCAAGCCTTTATGTAGAAAACCTAAAGACAGAAAGTAGGTTATTGACTCTGTCTTAAAATTAAGTCTGTAAGCTGGTGCATACCTGTGAGCCCAGCACTCAGAGAGTCAGAGGCAGTGTGTCTGTGTGAATTCAGAGACAGTCTGGTCTACAAACCTAGACAGCCAAGGCTACACAGAAAAGCCCTGTATTGAGAAAAAAAATGTGTTCCAATCACACCATTTTTTTCAGTTTGAACTATGAGGTGCAGGAAAGAGAAGTTCAGAGATGGCTGATGGACTGTGTCCTAGGCCTTTGAGTCTTGACATTTTTTTTAAGTACCCGTGACTGCAGTGGCAACAGTATGAATAGGTACTGTGGGGCTTTGCAGGCTGCTCTTACTTAGATTGCTTGTTTGGGAAACAGGCCTTGGCTACATAATTTTCAGAATCAAGTGCAAAATGAAAGTGAAGGACACCTTGTTAAAAAGTTAAGGATTTCAAACGCTTTAACAGAACATTAGAAGGAAGGCAGGCTCCTCTGAGTGAAGATCCCGAGCACCTGAAGAGGGTGCATTTCCACAAAGCTGGATGCATTGATGCAGTGTGTGCATGCTGGAGTGTGTAGGGGGTGCAGATTGTGAGGAGATCTGGTGCAAGATCTATCCTGGGTACTACCACCGTTCTCCCCTTCTTGCAATTCTAGCCCGTCCACCATATTCATTAGTGGAGATGATACTCTGCTTTTGCTTTTTTGTTGTTAAGATTTATTTGTTTATTCTGTTTACAGTGCCAGAAGATAGCACCAGATCTTGTTATAGATGGTAGAAAGCCAAAATGAGTGCTCTACCTGCATATACATGTGCATGCCAGAAGAGGACACCAGATCCCACTATAGGTGGTTGTGAAACACCATGTGGTTGCTAGGAATTGAACTCAGGACCTCTGGAAGAACAGCCAGTCATTTTAACCTCTGAGACCTGAAACTTCTTTTGTTGGTGGTATTTTGGAGCTGAGAAAGGGGCCTAGTACTGCCTTGTGCATACTTAGTACATTATTTACCACTGAGCTACACAATCTCTGGTTGCTGTTGTCTTGTCATTATTGTTGAGATGATCTCACTACATAGCCAACACTCACAATCCTTCTGTCCCAACTTCCTGAGAGCCAAGATTACATGAGTGTACCATTACACCCAACACTTAAAACTATTGTTTGTAAAATGGGTATGGGTGTGTGTGTGTGTGTGTTTTCAGTTTTTAGGAACTTTATTTTTCTTCCACCTTTTTCACCCCCTTTGTTCAGGGGTCTGTAGAGGAGCTCAGGACCACTCAGTGGTGGCTCCAACCCACTCAGTGGCCTGTACTTGGGAGTTGCTGACCAGTCCTCAGTGGCTGGCTGGTCACTAAGTCTTCAGTAGGGGAACTGCTGGATGGGTACAAAGAGCACTTGCATACCCTCAGACCAGTCTGCTACCTCAGGCTTTGTGGCAGTGAACTCAGAAGATGGCTCAGTCCATTCATTATGGAATTCCTCCTTGGTCACTGCCTTCTCAGCAGCATCCTGCCACTCTTTCTCAGTCTCCCCTGGGTCTCTGTAGAAGTAAAGATCAGTCATAACCTCTCATGAGTGCTCAAGGGAGATAGTGCTACACATTCACAGTACTTCCTGAGTCAGCATCCACCACATCAGGACCACTGATTGAGCTCCCTTGTTGCATGGATGGCAATGTCCACATAGCACAGAGGAGAATCTGTGTTGCACTGAGCAATGATGGGCAGGTTGACCTAAGCGGCCTCTGTGAGGGGCTGGTAGTCAGCCCTGGGATCAGTCACCACTAGAAGCCATGGCTCCCTGAAAGCTGCTTGGATCTGGTTAGTGAAGGACCCAGTTGTGAAATGGCCAGCAGTTGGAGTTGCTGCAGTTACAGTGGCAAACTTCAGCACAGCTCACTGATCAGTGTTCCTGGAGGAGAAGATGCTGACATTAGCAGGGTTCTCAATAGTAACAACAGCCTGAGCTTCAAGCAACAGCTTCTTCCAGGTCCTCTTCAGATTTATGATGTAGATACCATCACTCTTCCTTTTGTAGATGTACTGCTCAATCTGAAAGTCAAGGTTGGTGCCACCTAAGTGGGTTTCTGTGGCGAGGAATTTGAGGACATCCTTCTCCTTCATATGCAAGACAGCAAGGGCTCAGGACATTGTGTAAGTTTCCCCTTTAAGTTATGCCGGAAATCAAGAACAATGTCATTTAGACCTGTCTCCAGGCAGCACAGAAAAGCATGTGTGTGTGTGTGTGTGTTAAATTTCTGAAATCTTAACTATTAATTTTACAGGACAAAAGGATCTTTGAGATAAGTGTACATCAAATCATTTCTTTCTTGTTTTCAAACCCCTTGTCTTAGTTACTTTTCTATTACTGTGCTAAGATATCATGACCAAGGCTGCTTATAGAAGAAACAGTTGGTTGGGTACCTTGAGTTTCAGAGGGAAGTCCATGATCATCATGGCAGGGACCATAGTGGCAGCCAGGAATGGCAGGCAGAGCACCAGAGACAACAGTGGCTGAGAGCTTACATCCTGATCTCCAATTATGAGGCAAAGAGCTAACTGAGAATGGTGTGGGATTTTAAAACTTCAAAGCCCACCCACAGTGACGCGCCTCTTCAACAAGATCACACTTCCTAATTTTCCCAAAACATTTCCACCAATGAGAGACCAGATTTTCAACATATGAGACTGTATGGGTCATTTTCATTCAAACATCTGCATTCCTCAATAGCTTCCTAAGTAGCCAAGAATTAAGATAAAAAATTTCAATGTCCCAAAGCATCACAGGCACTCAGATTCTTGTGCAGTTTTGTTGTTGCTGTTCTTTTGTTTTTGAGACAGTTTCATATAGTCCAGGTTGACCATCATTCCTGACCTTCCTAATGTTCCATATACTGGCAAGTGTCACCACACATGCTTTATGATCTTTTTTCTTTGTTTTTGTTTTGTTTTGTTGTTTTTTTATTTGCTTTTCAAGACAGGGTTTGTAGCTTTGCCTGGACTGGACTTGCTCTGTAGACCAGGATGGCCTGAAACTCAGAGTTCTGGTGTGTGCCACCATGCCCACTGACCTCTTTTTTCTGAGGGTGGTATTTTTGTCTTTTGTGTAGATGAGTGATAAGAGTGTTTTACTTGTATGTATATAAGAGTACCACATGTGTGCCATATATGTCAGGAAGCCATATGGCACCAAATTCCCTGTAACATGAGCTACAGTAGATTGTCAACCACCATGGGCATGCTAGGAAGTCTGCAAATAAAAAATAAAGCAGAGTATGTTTTGTTTTGTTTAAGATTTATTATTTATTATGAATACAATATTGTGTTTGTGTGTACACCTGCACACCAGAAGAGGGCACCAGATCTCATTATAGATGGTTGTGAGCCACCATTAGGTTGCTGGGAATTGAACTCATGACCTCTGGAAGAACAGCCAGTGCTCTTAAACTCTTAGCCATCTCTACAGCCCCAAAGAAAGGATTTTTCATCACTAAGCCATCTCTTCAGCCCCTCTGGCTTCCTCTTTAATCTTTATTATTAATATTGCTATTCTTCTTCTTCTTTTCTTTTCCCTACTATATTCCAAACCAAATTCACCTTCTTTCAATTTCCACTACTGAACTAAAATGTTCTCACCCCTGGGCCTTTGAATACATATGTTCTTTATCCCATCTGGGGTGTTAGGTCCCTCTTGCTTTTCTTTAGGCTTCATAGTGTAATTTATAGTGATTTATACATGTCTATGCATTGTTTATGGGCTTGTTTATGGTGGATTACCCCACATAAGCTTATAGAGAAAGAATGATGTTTGCATGAATCATTTTTGTGTGTTCAGGACTTAGCACAGTATTGGGTACCTAATTCACAAACAGTACCTATCTGAGGAAGGACAAATAACCTTTTAAACAGTAAATGCCTTGAACAAAGTCTTAAGAATCTTATAGTAATACAGAATTCCCACCTAGAGGATGGGAGCACATAGCATTTTATTTGTTAATCCCAGCCATTGTGCCACCTGTAATAAACTTCTCCTGAAGTCTTTTTATCTTGTTCTGTTACAGCTGTTACTAGGACATCCTCCTCTATACCTGTTGCCTTCTCAATGTTCTCTTTCATTTATCCCATAACAAGTTACTTCCTTTAAGCTTTAGTGAGGTTTATCATCTGGCTTTATTATATGCAAGACTATCTGTATCTACCTGTTTTGTACAGAAGCTAGGAATACTGCTCAGAAGTAGAACATTTGCTTCATGTATACGAAGTAAAGAAGGAAAAGGAAGAGGAGGAGAAAGAAAAGGAACAGGAAGAGCAGAGCAAAGCATTGTTTTTCTTTGTGCAGATGATCTGCCTTAAATACAGGGGTTAACAGACTTCCTCTCTCTGCCTTCCAAACAAGATAGAAATTACAGGTACAGCAACAGTGCTATTTATTTGGTGTTAGTTTTTAACCTGATCCCTCTCCTGACATTCACTGTATACCTGTTTTATACATAATTGGTTTTATGTACATGTTCATTTTCTGGAAAGAATCAGTTTTCATTAGGTTTTATGAGAGCCAAAATCCTCAGAAAATGTCCTGGGTTTTGCATCCTGCCAAACTTATCCCTAGGATACCATATCTGCAAAGCTGACTATGTCCTTTCTGTATATCATTTGATGTTATGACTTCAGGATGTATATTGAACCTTGTTTTCAAGAGAATGTTGTAAACAAGCCATAAGCTTAACAGGCATTTTGTTCTTCATGGAAAAAAAAAACTTCATCATAAAATGTCCTATCACACAGTACCTGGGACAGTCTGAGACTCACCCAGATACTGTGGGCTGCACCAGACAGACCTCCACCCCTAGGTGCCCCTAGCCGCCACCCTGGACTGGGACACATAGTATCAGGTCCAGACTGAGGTGCCCCCAAATACCATCTCAGACCATGGTGCACAGCCCCTGTCCCAGAAGGAGGTGCCAAATCTCCAGTCCAGAGAAGAGCCCTTAGCAGCAAGCCCAGGTTGGAGTGCAGAGTCTCCTGACCAGAGCAGCGCCCCCAGCGGACATATCAAAGGGGGACACACAGCCTCTGGCACAGAGTGAGGAGCCCAACCTCCAGACCAGAGGGGAGACCAGCCTGTGGTGCTCACAGCTTCTAGCACAGAGCACGAAGCCAGGCACACAGATCTCACAACAGAGTTCAACTGAGGCAACAACACACACTATCAAACCACTGTAACTCCCTGATCTTCTTGAAGAATACTCCTGACACAAGAGATTGACCGTTCCAGTCTGAAGTTCAGCCTTAAAGCACAAACAGCTCCTTTATTATATATAAACAAATGCCCAGAAGTCGGTGAAAGAACTCACCCAACAATAATCAGGACACCATGGCCCCACCAGAAACACCCCAAAGCAATGGAGATTTTAATTCAGTGGAGACAAAAGAAAATTATGTTAAAGCTATGATTATGCAGATATTAGAGGAACAAAAAGAGGAACAAAAAGAGGAAATGAACAAGGCCCTCAAAGAAATTAAGAAGGATTTAACTGCCCACATACAGGAACAATTAAAGATATACAGAGAGGAAACAA
>CM053768.1:183117-198137 GCA_028658305.1 Pachyuromys duprasi | reverse complement strand
TCCTTTTACTGGATTTAGCTGTAATTTTAAGAATAATAGTGAAGAGCCGCCCATGGCTTTAGCGCTCTGCCATGAATGAACTGGGAGAGTGCACCAGGGAACTAGGTGGTGGCAAATGGGGCTGTGAGCCTGGGGAGGAGGGGCACACACTGCTGGGTGCTCATGCTGCCACCTGCTGCTGGAGGAGAGGAGGGAGGGGAGGGGTTGAGCTCCAGCCACAGTGTGCTTTCTCAAAATGACCACTCTAAGTTACACATCTCAGCTGTGAAGAGATACTATGACCGAGGCTAGGCGAATATTGGAAGGCTTTTACTTGTGTGCTTGCTCATCCTTTTCAAATGACTACTCCACTATCATCCTGACAATAAAGATGCCAGTAAGCAGTGAGCTGAGAGTTTCCATCCTGATCTGCAGGTGGCAGGCAGAAAAAGTTTCCATACCTGACATGCTTTTGAAACTTCACAGCCCATTCCCAGTGACACACCTCATCCAGTGATGTCATATCTTTACTTGTCCGCAGCCAGTTCCCCTAACTGAGCACCAAGCCTTCACTTATTTAATCATATGGGGCCATCATCATTCAAACCACAACATGACTTGTAGCCAAATTTTCATGAAGTCTATTTTCCACATCACCCTTTCCTGGTCCTGTGACACAGAGATCCAGCTGCCTTTACCTCACAAATGCTGGGATTAGTGGTGTGCAGCAATCCATCCTTCCATAGTAACATTCTTAGCCCCTTGGCCAGTCTTCCTATTTCCCCTTCATTTATTTTATTGGGTGTGTGTTTTGCCTATATCTCTGCCTCTTAAGATGTGGTTGGGGAAGAGGGGGTGAACAACCACCCTAGCCAATGCGCTCCCAAGCCACAAATCTCTGTCCTTGTCCACTTCATGCACGTATCAAGAGATATGTACACTATGTACAAATGGTTTGGGCAAGCAATACAAGGGTTGTGGCACTCAAATTTTCCAGGGTGAATAAACTGTCTTCTCATGCTACCAGGAATAAGATGACACTGCTGAGGGGAAAAATGGTCCTGAGCCTGAGAGCTAAAATTTCCTGGTGCCACAACCCCTGAAGTCAGAGAGCCTCATGGAAGAACATTGACATGGGCCTGAGAAAATAACATATTCCTTTGGTTCCATGGGCCTCCCATACACCCCATAGACCCCTATCAACTAGAATGATATTGAAATCCTGAATTCTTCCCTCTGCTTCCTAAGTACCGTGGTTCCAAGCCTGTGTTGCCATGACTGGTTAAGGTAGCTTCAAATTCATTTAGTGGTTTATTAGAATGATGGGATGAGTAAGATGAGCAGTTACACTTAACTGTATTGCAAAGCTACTTATTTCTGTGAGCCTGCATTTCACAATCTCTAGAATAAGGACAGACAGTGCCGGAGTCCCTAGATGAGTCATAATAGAGTGAATGATAAAGAATAGCAATATGGTTCATAGTTGCAAGGCAGTTGAGTCTAAGAGATGAGGTCTGTATTTGATGGAAGTCTTCTTCTGTTACTGAAGTTAGGACCAGAGCCTGTGTCTTGGCTATCTAATCAGCAGGCTCATCCATTCATCCTTAAAAAGTGAATTAAGAGAGCCCAATTTGCTGGTTGTGATGTGTCCAACTATAATAGCGGTCCTCTGCAGGCACAGCGGACAAACCTTTCTGATGTTCTAGAAAACTTATATACTGAGTTCCCAGCCAGCAATTTCTCACAAGAGAATTCTTTAAAATAATAAAAATTGAGAAAAACAGAAGAAAAATGTTATGCTGAATATCAGAAAAATGATACTTATTCTTTGTGACTAAATTAGAACGGGGAAGGTAGAAACTAACGAATCGACCCTGGTGGTAATTATATATTTAGATAGAAGACATGAAATATGTGTACAACTGAGTAATCCAACCAAGCAGTATAAGATAATTCTACCCATCCCTGAAAGATGAGCCTACTCTCAGCTCTTCTCTCTCCTGCAAGGTATTCATTCAAAAAAGGTACAACTGCTTCCTGAGAAGAAATGTTCTTCTCTGGAGGACTCAGTTTTTCAAGCCTGTGAATTCCAGGGAAATCTAACTTTCATGGAGTTTTTGTTCACTATTTGCCATCTCAATGGATACATATAAATATCTGTTTAGAATATCCTTATGCTTCTCAGGGAGGCAGGACACAGGAATGACAAGGTGAGGACAGCCAGAGATGGAGCACAGGGTGCTGTCACTGGCAGCTCTAACGTCCTTTCCAAGAATAAGGAGAGAGTGAAAGACCTGGAGGAGGCTGTCCTAGCATACCTGGCTGGGTACAGCTAGAACAGAATGAGTTAGCTTGTCCTCAGATTCACCCTCTGGTCTCAGTTTACTGAGAAAAGTTGCAAAGGAACCAAAAGATTCTGTGAGCTTTGCAATGTAAATTTCTCTCAAAAACCAGGAATTGGCCTAATATACTCACTTCATTGTTGTGCTATATCTGAACATCATCATCTCTGATTGAGTTATGTGTTCATTTAGAGTAAGAAGGCTCCTCAAAATTATCTCAGTGTTGGAATTCAACATTCCAATATTTGTTAATAGAACTGGTGAATGCTTCTATAAATTCTCATTTCCTGAAGCAATGCTGAATCTCTTTAATTGTCCCAAGAAATGTAGAGATTATCACCACAAGAAGAAAGCAGCTATGTAGAAATGGAAAGGATGTTGAAAAGATGTAGTCAGGAGCATAGGTTTCAAAGTGTTTGCCTTTCCAGCTTCTGTTGTCTTCTTGGAAGGTGTAAGAAGAGTTGACAAGGAAAGGAGACACAACATGAACACAGGCCCAGATGAAAATCCTCACCTGTGTGGGTACTGTGTTTGGAAACCTTTCCAGAAAACAGTGAATTTGAAGGAGGCATGAATGCATGTTTGCTAATTACTAAGAGTATTAGGGGCCTTGGAAAATCCTTTACAATCTAGCTACTGAAATTCCTGATATTGATTCCAGAGAAATACTGCCTGGAGCTGGAAGGCCTATAGAACATAACTGGTATTCAAATGTCCACATTCAGATGAAGACGACAATAGGAAAACAAGAATTTACCAATTAGAATAATTTGACAACAGTGCAGGCTGAGAGTAGAGCCAGGCATCAAGAATCAGGTCATGCTTAGACTGAGTATGTGCATGGCATTGTGGTGCACTGTTGCCTGGAACAGGGAGGAAGTTGACCCGGGAGAAGCCCATGTTCAGGGCAGGGAACCCGAAGGTATGATTTGGCCTTTGGGGCCATCTGGGAAGAATCAGGAATTCTCCCTGGCAACGGTTCTTATAGTGAATGTGTCAGTGATCTGTACCACAAGCTGTTCCACAAAGGATAGTAGACCTGGCATACCAGGCCACTGGACCTACATGTTTAGACTGACTTCTTGGGACTCATGGAAACTTGGAAGATGAAGGGCTCAGTTGCTTGGAATTTCCTGTGATGAGATCTGTCCTGGGCCAAGAGATAGCCACAAGGAAACTAAACATATTGCTCACCAGTTTACATTATAAGCTAAGGAGTGGTTTAAGGAACTGTTTTAAAGCTGACTAGGCCTTCTTTGGGGGCCTATGGTGTGGAATAGCAGCAGGCATGTTTCATAGGCTGAGTCAGGGCTTGGCCTTCATCTGAATCACCAAAATGCCAACAACAAAACAACAAAAAACAAAAAGCCAAACCCAAACAAACAGGCCTACAAAACTCTCAGTTCCTTCTAGAGCTCTCAAAAGGTCTAGAGCAGGTCATGAACCTGTTAGAACTGGTCCAGGATTTCCTGGGCAGGTTTCAAGTTTCCATGCAAGAACCTGAAAAACTTATTACCAACAATGGAAAGTACAAGAATGGTTCAGTGAAATCACTGAACTAGACCGCTTTCTGTGTAGAAAGAAAACTTCCTTTGGGAAAACAAACTGTTGAATGTCTCTGCATAGGAGATAACTGTACCTGGCTGTAAAATCCCAGTCAGTTTTATAAGGGGAGTTTGCAGCATAAGACGGATCCAGCCCAGTATTACCTGGGAGTTAGCTTGGCTTAGTTGGTCTGTTGCAGGCTGTTTGGTCTTATCAAGCACCAGATGACCCTCTGGTGAAGGGGTGATTTTTCTACCAAACAGGGATCTGCTGCACAAATCTCTGAGAATTACTGAGTTTCAGTTTCTGTTTCTCTGACAGCATTCCTTCTGTTTCCCTGTCAAAAGTTCTCCTGGACTGTTAGTTAGGACTTTGTCAGACGCTCTGTCATAGATGAGGTCAACTTTGAACCTTACAGGGAGCAGATTGCAGGACATGGAGGAAAAGAAAGGCCTAAAACATAATAGCACTTAAAATTGGTAACAATTTATTTAGCTACTTGTGTATAATCCCTATTTCTCTCAAAGTATGAGAGAGTTTAAATCATGATATAGCTTATATTATAATAAAAGTACCACAGTTTTGTGAAATATTCAAGGTTGAGAAAAATCTTTTCATATGTTTGATATTGTTTAATGTCTTGACATTATATTTCCATGCTTTTTGTTTTCTCAGTTCAAGGATAATTTATAAGGCATAATCAGAACCGCTGTTAAACCCTTACTTCCCAGCATCAGTGGTAGTCCCAGGATGTTTTACGATTAATTTTCAGCAGTCCATACAAATTATTACAGAGTTAAACTGCTAAAATGTGTGTGAAGAAGATCCATTTTCACTCTTGTTAGCTACAATCTATTAGAAATGTTTGCAAAGCCACACCATCTTTTGAGATAGAATTTATGTTATGTTATTGACATTGCTTTTTAATCGTTGTTCCTTTATTATTTTTCCTCCCATTTTTAAAAACTATTTGTTGTTTTTTTTAAAGATTTATTTATTTATTTTGTATACAATGTTCTGTCTGCATGCACACCTGTACAACAGAATAGGGCACCAGATCTCATTACAGATGGTTGTGAGCCACCATGTGGTTGTGGGATTGATCTCAGAACCTCTGGAAGAGCAGCCAGTGCTCTTAACCTCTGAGCTATCTCTCCAGCCCTTTCCATCCCATTTTACTTAGAGTTTGTTCCAATATATCATTTTATTCAAATAAATTTTATTTGCACAATACTCACAAAATGTTTAATATATCATTTTGTACCTATTTGTGAGCACATATATATTTATAGAAACGAAAAAAATGAACAGATAACAAATCCATGAACATTCGGTCTACATAGAAGTAGTTGGAGGGATCCAAAGGAGGGAATTATGAATACAGTATAATCTGAAAACTAAATACTTCAAAAAAGGCAAATATTGAAAATACATTTCATATTGAGATATTACACATGATATCACAGACCTCCATCTAAGCACAGGATTTGCATATGGTCCACAGTTTCTGACTTCAGACCAGAATTGGAGGCGTAGTTTATTGTGTAAACTGCACGGGACACAGGCAGACAATCAGTTGCTGGCTATGCCATTATGAAAATGGAGTCGATTATGGCAGGGTAATTAATTTTGTAATATCATAGAATGCCTTAATTTATATTTTGTAAATGAAGAAAGATAATATTGGGGGTTGTACAGTTTGTGAAGGTTAGGATGTGCTGATGGAATTGAATCTCTAATAAGGGCTCTGTCTTAAAAATCTACATGGTGTTCTGGTGTTCAGTCAACTCAATTTTTGAGACACAGGTCACTGGCTGTAGCTGTGTGTGTCAGGTTATACATCTCAGCAGCTAACATTGCACATAGGGTCAAGTTTGATGAGTATCTTATTAATCACATTCTGTCTACGAGGAAATGGCCTGAACTTTGTGAAGGTCAGTATTGCTATTCACTTTTCCACTTCATTCATCATTTTTAAAAATAAAATATTGGTTTCTCTTTTTAAATTTGACTTTTGTTAATGCATCATAGCTCTGAACACTTAATATTTTAAGTCTGAAACATTTCTGAGTCGTGGCATTTTTTTTCCATTTTCTCAAGCACTGTTTATGGATCTTGTTTTTGTTTTTATTCTTTTTTAATTTTTATCTTTGAATACAAGGTTTCACTGTTTAGTCCTGCATGTTCTGGAACTTACTCTGTGTACCTGGTGGGCCTCTAAGTTACCGAGATCTACCTGCCTCTGTCTGTCTTTGAATTGCTGGAATTGAAGGCATGTGCCACACGGCCTGGTGATTAAACTGGATTTTTTGAGGTGATAGGATCCCTCTTTAATCTAAGACAATCTAGGCCATTGAAGACGATAGCTCTTTCTTGATTGCAGCTTGCCTGGACTCTGGCTAGTAAGTTCCTATTCTTTGGTACCTGGGATTAGAACCTACTTTTTGGAATTCTGGTATCTACTCAGGATCAGCTGAGACATCCAGCCGCATGGTCTGAGCAGCTACTGGAATCTTCAACTTTCCATTTTTGCACAGGTAAAGGCAATTTTTATAGATCCACTTTCTTCATGAACAGAGAGAGTCATTCTATCTGTTGTGTTCATCTACACAGCATTTATGATAACACTGTGTGTTTCTTTTTATTTTTAATTCCAGAATCCCACAGAGAAAGACATGCCTGCTCCAAATTGTGTGTCATGTGTTTCCTGCTGTTTTCCCAGGGTTGCCAGATACCTACCAGGTGAAAAGTAGATGCAGTTTAGCTGACCCTAGTGTGAAGTCACAGAACAATAATCCCATTTTGTTTCCTAAATTCTTTCTAAATTTTAATATTCTTGGTAGCCCTCTTCCTGTGGAGAGATTGTTCACTCAACTACAAGTTGAATAATGGGCTGTTCAAGCTATCCTCCTTGATTCCAGGAGGAGAAGGGGAAGTGCCTCCTGAGTGCTGGAAGACAGAAGGGTAGGCTATTAGACATCAGGCACAAGTCTACTGAAGCACAAAACTCTGCAGATCTGGAAAATGTTTGACTCTGATTTTCCACATATGGACTCAAAGTTCAAGTCATGGATCCAAGGTCCCTGCCCAGAGCATAGGCTTCTCCAGGGTCAGCTTCCTCCCTAAGCCAGACACTTATTACCCTTGTAATTAGCAAACATTCATTACTCCCTGCTGGGCCAGGAAGCACTATGCTTTGTCTCTTCAGTACACTGTGACCCTAGGGGAGGTGCTCAGGTCTCTCAAGTCTCAAGGGCCAATCAGAACTTCCAAAGAATACATAATCTGAGGAAGGGGAGGGTTCTCCTGGACAGTTTTTTTGCAGGTTCAGTGCAGTAGCTGGGCAATATGGAAAGGTTATTGTGGTGTGATCTGAGCTCAGCTGCTGGATCCTGTGAGGGGATTTCAGGTGAGTTCCAAAGTGGCAAGATGGTGAATGTGTGGCCGCTGCCCCAATGTGGTGGAGCAGGAGCTGGAGTGGTTGGTCCTTCCCGGTCTGGGAGGGAACCCGCAGCCATCAGCTTCTTGTGAGGTCCTTTGTCCTAGCTTTAGCAATGCTGAGTTATCTGAGTCCCACGTGTGAGAAGTGGGATGGACTGTGAGCCAGACTGTATGTGGTGACCTGGGTAGAGGCCCTTGCTCTGTCAGCCTCTCTGAGTGTGGATTCCCTGGAGAGGAGGAGACTGCAGCTCTGGCCTGTAAAAGGGACTTTCATTCTCCTGTTTTATTTGTCTTCAAGGCTTAGTACCATCTCCTGCTTACCTAGATCTAGTCCTGGATGCATCTAGGTTTCATATAATCTAATCTAGGCCTAGAATGTTTTCAGCCTCTGAGCCTTGCTGCATAATAAGCTCACACATTCTCGTTCTTTCTCAGTTCTTTCTGACTGGTTCATTTCAGCTGTTCTGCCTCATACTCCTCTGTAAACTGAGTGATTCAATCTGGCTTCTCTTTCAATCTCTGAATTGCTTTTCTTGGCCTCAAACTAAGTCCAGGAATCTGCTGTAATCTTCTGGCTCCTTCTCATTCTCTGGCTCTTTCTGTCTTCACTGTTCTGTAGCTGTTCTCTTGTTACAAGTTGTTAGGACTTGGTTTGGAATATATTGATTTATGCTGCAAATTGAATATACTTAACACTTATTTTGAAAATACATCATACTACTGGTATTGTTTACAGTAGTATAAAAGTAAAAATATTATTCAATACTCATTTATTTAGCAAAACGAATATTTAAGTGAAACTTAAACTGATGTGAAAAAATGTACAAGCCGTAGGATGTGGAATGTAGTATAGAGTTGAGTGACACAGAATACATGGTTATGATCACATTAAGTATGATTTAATTAAGATAATAAACATGCTCCAGAATTAAACAGTGCATGGCATTGTATATTAGCATGCAAAATTAACTCTGATAGCAGTAGGTTGGGCTTTTCCTCAGATAGTGTAAGGATGGAAAATCTTAACTTGGCCCTTACCATGGGAACTAACCATGGGAACTGAGACTTATGAGCTTTAATCATTACCAAACCCAGATCTGATACAAAACGTTTCTACGAGATGGCCTTCTGTGGTTATGGACACAATCTCTAACCATCCCCTAGTCACCACACCTGGGCACAGCCAATCACAGACTGCCCCCGTTAGGAAAGTCCCTTACCCCTAGACCCCCTCCTGTTTTGTGGTTTTTGCCTTTATAAACTCTGTAATTCCTTTCTGGGCGCTTTGTACCACCCCCTTGCGTGGGAGCTGTGTGCAGTGCCCCGGCATGCCAGCTACTAGTAAACACCTCTTGCTGTTTCCAACAAGCCTTGTCTCTGTGAGTTAGTGGGGTCTGGTTTGTATCCCGAGGAACGGAGGGTCTCCCAACCTCGGGAGTCCAACAACAGTAACTACATTTAATTGAAACCATATTGTGTTTTTAGAGTTGATGTAAAGTTGTATGTGTTTACTGAATGTATTCTCGAGACATTGGGACATAGTATGTACATGCAAGCAACCCCATTATACAGAGTTCTCATGAAATGATGGACATTGCTGTGGATCCCAGGAATCTACTCAGTAGATACTTCATGCTCTTCATAACTTCAGGGCACTTTGTTCAATGAATGGAGACTATATTAAGATTAAACTGTTCTACACTTATACAATACTCTCAGAGTCAGGGCTGTATTGGTATTGAAATAGGTTGTAATTACTGCTTAAACTGTGTTCACCTGCTTCTTTTCTTGTCTTATTTTTATGTTTTATGGGCACT
Source organism: Pachyuromys duprasi (assembly GCA_028658305.1). NCBI lineage: Eukaryota > Metazoa > Chordata > Mammalia > Rodentia > Muridae > Pachyuromys > Pachyuromys duprasi. Next base: position 189,013 of record CM053768.1, on the reverse strand, counting down.
TTTTGGCAGCTGGATGTGAGAGCTTCAGCTATCTTGTCTATACGGCAAGTAGCAATAGAAAATGAAGATCAGAAAGCACAGAAGCTAGTAGAGGCAAATTAACTACTAAAAGGTTTTTTTTTACATTTTTTAATTGATATGTGCAGAATAAAAATTAAATGTGAAGATATTTGTAGCAAGAGTTATGAGAAGGAATTGTGGTATTGTAGTATACTGTCTAAATGCAGGAGGGTGTTCTATTTGGAAGTATGAGAGCTTCCTGCTAATGAGTCATACTGCATGACAAAGGAAAAATGGGGTTAGGAAACAGACAGACTAGTTTTGTTTCTATTTAAATAATGACAATAAATTATACTTTAAGAAAAATGTAATAGTCTTAGAGAAGTGACTCAACTCTCTTTTTTCTTCTGATTAAATACCAAGTCTTAGATAGTAAACTTTTCACATTGGCTTTGGAGAATGTGTTTAAACAGTTCATATTTTTATACATCAGTTTATGTTTTATGTATTATAATTAATGTTGCAATGATGATAACATTCCATAGGGATTTCTTTTTGAATAACTATTAAAACACTAGTGAGTATAGACTGAGTCAGCTTGTCCTCAGGTACAACCTCTGGCCTTTTGGTCTTTTAGCTATTTCTTATAAAGCTCCCATCCTAATCATCCATCCGTACTCCAAGGTTCTTTTTAAATGCTAAATTGCCCCAGCCTGTGAGTGACTGCTGTTTGAGTCTCAGGATCCACTCACATTATTGAACATGCAATATCCACACAAGGACACATTAACATCACAGCATTAAAATTAAAAGCAGTTGTTACACAAACATGAATTTCATTTATGTCTGTTGCTCTTGTTTATAATCGATTGCCTCTAAAAGTTTACTTGAAGAGTTTTTCTTCATCATGACTTGGCTCCTGTAACAGGAAGCAGGCATGTAGGCTTGAGGTCAGAGAAACTCATCCTCCTCAGTTGGTGGTATCATTTGGGAAGAATTAGGAAATGCTGTCCTGCTGCAGTAATGTGAGGTGGACTTTGAGAGTTTACATCCACACAGCATTTCCAGGTTCACTCTCTGCTTCATGCCTGAGGATGAGGATGTAAGTTCTTCAGCTGCCAGATCTGAAAATTGCTGTCACTCCACTTTCATAGTGATCCCATATCCTTCTGGAACCATAAGCTAAGGGAACATATAGTAAAAGTTGCCTTACACACTGTGTTTCATCAGGGCAACAGAAAAGGCACTAGGAAAAACCCACAAAATTTACACCTGGATGAGGTATTTTACATAATTGAACAGAACAATGAAATCTAAACATTTTAAGTAACAGGCTACATTTGAACAAGACATATAGGTCCTCTCTATGCATAGTCTTTGGTTGATTCATCAGTCTCTGCAAGACCTCTAGGCCATGATTTTTTTTGACTCTGTTGGTCTCCTTGTGGAGCTCCTGTCAACTCCAGGTTTTTCTATCCCCCCACCCCTTCTTCCATGAGATTCCCTGTACTCTGCCGAAAGTTTGGTAGTTAGTCTTATCATTTTCTTTGATACCCTGCTGGGTAGATTCTTTCAAAATCCCACCTGTGGAAGACTCCTGTCCTGTTCCCTGTCTTCTCCCACTTCTGATGTGTATCTGGTTTGCCCTTCTAAATGAGGATCAAGCCTATTCCTTAGGGTCCTCATTGTTGTTTTTCTTCTTTAGGACTATGGATTTTAGTGTGTTTATCCTATATCATATGACTAATATCCACTTATGAGTGAGTATATACCATGTGTGTCTTTCTACTTCTGGGTGACCTCACTCAGGATGACCTTTTCTAGATCCCACCAGTTGCCTACAAATTTCATGATTTCCTTGTTTTTAATGGCTGAGTAGTATTCCATTCTGTAAATGTATCACAATTTCTTTATCAACTCCTCCATTGCCGGACAAGTTTTACATTGAGGACTTTCATCCACTTGGACTAGTTTTGTGCAGGGTGATAAATATGGATGTTTGTATTTTTCTACATGTAGATATTCAGCTAGATCAGCACCATATGTTGAAGATGCTATGTTTTTTCCATTGTATGATTTTAAGTGTCTTTGTCAAAAATCAAGTATTGGTAGGTGTGTGGGTTTACTTCTGGATCTTCTACTTGATTGCAGTGATCCACCAGTGTGTTTCTATGCCAGGACCAAGCCTATTTTATTACTGTTGCTCTATAGTACAGCTTGAAATCAGGGAAGGAGATAGCTCCAGAACATCTTTTATTGATTCTATTTCACTAAAGAGTATGAATCTGTTTTGTTGCAGGGTATTTGATTCCCTTGAGAACCCTAAAATTGTGAACTATAAAACCATGTTTACTATTGGTTGAACCCTAATACAAACCTTTAATCCAAGAAGTTTCTGTTTATTTTAAACATTTGATTATGGTGTAGTTCACCCAGGACTAGCACAGACCTTTAAACCAAGAGCCCTCTGTATCCTGGATCTATTGAAAAGCTTTATACCACATTAAGACAGGAGATTCTCAGAACAAGGCTTGCAAGCAGATATAGGGAATACAGAAATCAGCATTTGAATTACACAATAACTTTATGCCTACCAAAAACATAGGTAAGGAACCTGTAACTCTTTTTATATTTTCATATATGCTGCAGGAAATCATCATTTTACTAAATTGGTACACCGTTAAAAAGCTAGTTTGTGCACCAAGTTTTTAATACTTTTCAAATAATTCTGCCTACTATTACAGATTGCTTTCTACACTTACACTAAATATTCTCCATTATACCAAATTACTTTGAAATCTACTTTAATCAAACTCTCTTAGAACACAGTCATGAGTTCCTTGTTTTTAATTGATGAGTAAATATTCCACTGTGTAAATTTACCAAATTTTTGGTATCCATTCCTCAACTGTGGGACATCTGGGTTGTTCCCAGATTCTTACTATTGTAAATAAAGCTTCTATGAACATGGTTGTGCAAATGTCCTTTATTTATATGTGAGAATCTTTTGGATATATGCCTAGGAGTGGAATAGCTGGATCTTGATGTTTGATCTAGAAAAGATCATTCTGAGTGAGGTATCCCAAAAGCAAAGAGACACACATGGTATATACTCACTTATAAGTTGATATTAGACATATAATATAGGATAATCATACTAAAATCTCTGCACCTAAAGAAGCTAATCAAGAAGGAGGACCCTGGGTAAGATGCACAAACGTCATTCAGAAAGGCAATAGGGACAGACATCTGAAGAAGGAGAAAATAGGGAACAGGACAGGAGCTTACCACAGAGGGCCTCTGAAAGACTCTACCCAGCAGGGTATCAGAACATATCCTGGGACTTATAAGCAAACTTTGGGCAGAGTGCAAGGAATCTTATGAAAGAAGTGGGAGATGGAAAGAATAGGAGAGGGGGAGAGGGCAGGAGCTCCACAAGGAGAGTAACAGAACCCAAATATCTAGGTACAGGGTTCTTTTCTGAGACTGATACTCCAACCAAGAACCTTGCATGGAGATATCCTAGAACCCCTGCACAGATATATCCCATGGCAGCTCAGTGTCTAATAGGGTTCCCTATTGATTGGAAGAAGGGCTGGCTTTTTGATCACGTCCACCTGAGGGGAGAGCAGCCTTACCAGTCCACTGAGCAAGACAATGAAGCCAGACCTGATGGGATCTGATAAGCTAGGATCAGATGGATGGGAAGGAGGACCTCCCCTATCAATGGACTTGGAGAAGGCCTGGGAAGAGTGTTACCAATGGGAGGGAATGTCTGAGGGGCCTACAGCTGCGATACAAAATGAATAAACTGTAAATATAAAAAATAAAAAAATAAGAATTAGAAAAATAAACCAGATTGCTGTAGTTATCCTAGTTCTGTTACCCAAAACCCACGCAGTAGGGTAGAGTGAAGTAGGAAACCCCTTCTTTAATCTTGATTTTTATTTTTATTCAATTTTATTTTTATTTATTTGACACAGGGTTTCTCTGTGTAGCCATGCATGTCTTGGAACTCCCTCTGTATACCTGGTGAGCCTCTAAGCCACAGAGATCCTGCTTCTGTCTTTGGAGTTCTGGGATTAAAGGCCTATTCCACCACTGCCTGGGGATTACTCTGCATCTTTTGAGGTGATAAGAGCCTTCTTTAAGACTTATTTCTGATGGCAGCCTGCACATATAAAGGCCATTGAAGATGATAGCTCTTTCTTGTTTTCAGCTTGCCTGAACGCTAGCTAGCAAGTTCCTATTTTTTGGTAACTGGGATTATAGCCTACTTCTTTGGAATTCCAGTATTTACTGAAGACCAGCTGAGACTGTTGGACCTCCGAAGCGGAATCCCAAAATGATTAGCAAATTCGAACTTGATGCACAAGCAAGAGGTGTTTATTCAGATATCAGAGCGCTCTGGGACTCAGCTACCTGCTCCTGTTGAAGGAACAGTGTGGAGTGCCCAGCAGTGAAAGTACAGAGTTTATAAAGGCAAAACCCACAAAATAGGAGGGGGTCTAGGGGTAAATGATCTTTCTCACAGGGCAATTATCACCAGGAAACAGGAGGGGGTCTAGGGGTAAAAGACTTTTCTTACTGGGCCAGTCTATGATTGTTTATCTTCAGGAAACAGGAAGGGGTCTAGGGGTAAAAGACTTTTCTCACAATCAATCTATGATCAACCAATCAATCTATGATTGATTGTCACCAGGTGCAGCCAGGAGGGAACAGTTAGAAATTGTTTAGGTTTTCTTATCTATAACTACAGAAGGGTGTCTCTTAGAAACATTTTGTATCAGATCCGGGTCTGATAATAATTACAGCTCACAAGCTTTAGTTCCCATGGTTGGTTCCCATGGTTAGTTCCTTTTGTTAGGGCCAAGTTAAAAATTTTCCATCCTTACAAAAATATAAGCTATAAGGCAACGAAGAGAAACATAGGTTACAAAGTTAGTCTGGTCTTTCATTTCCCCCTTCTCTTTGTAACTGCTTCAATCATGAAGCAGCTGTAGAGTGAGGATCTCACCGCAAGAAAAGTTATTATTATTATTATTATTATTATTATAATTATTTTGACTCAACATTTCAGCCTATAGAATGGGACAATGTGCCGAAGATCCGTCTTCTGGAATTTCTTCAATGCTGACATTTGGACCATTGATATCTCAGTTTGAAGGAGGCTGAAATGGGGTCGAAGAGTTGACTAGGAGCCTGTCAAAGGCTGGGTAATGAGGCAGTCCTTAGAAGTCTCTGGTTAGTTGATCCAATTGAAGAGACAGGGAACAGTCATGTCAGCTTCCAACAAGTCCAGATTTTAGCTCACAGCCCATAGCTGATCCGAAAATTGAGTCAACCAGGTGAAAATCTGCTGAAACAAATTCAGACTAGAGTCAGAAGTTAAAATTTGTCTATTAGATGGGAAAAGTGAGGAATCCCAACACCAGGGAAAAACTCATCTGGGATCTGTTTCAGCTATGCCAGATGCAGATCTCATGACCTTTTGATTTTTTTTTTTTGAAACTCATATGAATTTTTGGTACACAAAAGGAAGTATATTAAAAACTCAGAAAAGTAACATATCAGCAAATCTTACACAACAACATTCCGAGAGTGACAGGTAAAAGTATATTTAACAGAATGGACACCAGTCAGCTGTTTGTTTTGTAATTTTTTATAAACAACCTGAGTGTGTCCACAGTCTGAAACTCTAACATTTTAACTGTGGGCCCTGTTGGTCATCAGCCATCAAAGGAGCTCCGTCACCTTTTGTACACTTAGACAGGAATACATTAATGGCTCTACTGCTAAACCCTGGATTCTTGGATTTTTCTTAACAAAGCAACTAGAAGGAACAGGTTTAAGATATTTCTGTGTCAAAATCTACCCCAGAAATGGCAGACATTGA
>CM053768.1:152161-174887 GCA_028658305.1 Pachyuromys duprasi | reverse complement strand
CACATGTCTGTGAAGAACAAAATCTAATTTGTGAGTGCAATGAGAAACCATGCCATTTATTATTTTCCTTTAAATAGGTATATCATATGTTACAATGAATACAAGCCATGTTAGCTATTGAAAGAAGCAGTGTAACTCTCAGAACAACTAAAAGATATAATAGTCCCCATTTTGAGTAGATTTTTAAAAGGTATTACCTATTATGCTTTATATGAGATATTTGAATCTGCCAGCAGTACAAATAATGACACAGAGGCATGTTGATATTGTTAAGCTTAGGCAATTTAGTTGGGCAGATCCAGAACCCTCTCTCTGCCTTAACAAAAATAAACCTAGCACGGTGTCCTGCTGCATGGCCAGCTCTACCTCTTTGTAACGTTTCGTGTCCATCTGTTAACCTCAGTGTCCTGCTGATTAATCACTTTTTAAAAATTTCTTCTTCCTGGCAACCCTTTCTCAGAAGTTCTGGCCACCCCCATTTTGTGCCCTGCAATCAGTTGTCAGCTCTTTATTATTCCAATACACAAGTAAGGATGGACAAATGTTTACAAAATATGGGACAGGTTATGGGCCATAGAATGAACAGTACTAAAATCTGGCCAGTGCTTAGCTCTCTGCTGGCTCAGCAGTCAGCATTCACAGTCATTGACACACTTTCACACACTTTACCCCCAACATCAATTAACTGGTTATTCAAATTCATTAGGAAATCTCACAAAAATTACACTGCAGAAAATATAAGTTTTAGGAATATATAAATTCTTCAGTTTTTCCTGGTTATCTGCAAATTTAGCATGGCACACAGTATAGGGAAATTAATTAATCCAGCCAGTGTGTTAAAGCTCTGAGGTCTTGCAGTTTTCTACAAATATGTGGTTAAACATCTCATAGAATAAAGTATGGTATAACTGTGAACCAGGTAACAAATATTTTTACCATCATGGGTATTTTCTTTTTTTTAATATTTTTATTTTATATTAATCACAGGTTATGTACTTTGTATCCCAGCTGTATGCCCCCTCCCGCATTCTCTTCCTATCCCACCCCTTCTTTCCCTCACCTCCTCCCTGCCCCTATCCAAGTCCACTGATAGGGGAGGACCTCCTCCCCTTCCATCTAACTCTAGCTTATCAGGTCTCTTCAGGACTGGCTGCAATGTCCTCTTCTGTGGCCTAGCAAGGCAGCTCCTCCCTTGGGGGGTGGGCATGTTGAAGAGCCAGCCATTGAGTTTATGTCCAAAATAGTCCCTGTTCTCCCTACTAGTGTACCCACTTGGATATTGAGCTACCATTTGCTACATACAAGCAGGGATTCTAGGTTATATCCATGCATGTTCCTTGGTTGGAGAGACAGTCTCATAATAGACCCCAGTGCCCTGATATATTTGGTTCTTGCAATATTTTCGAATAAGCAAAGAAACCCATACAGGAGAGCACTGTGAATGTAAAAATAATGATGAAAGCTCAAGATGTAGTTCCTCTTTATCTTTACACCAAATTGTAAAATTAAGTGACATGTACAAAAAGTTTCATCAGTGTAATGAATGTGGTAAAGCTTTCATATGTGCCAAATATCTTCACAGGTGTGAAAACAGTCATAGTAGAGAGAAACCCTCTGAAGATACTCAATATGAAGAAGTCTTTGCACATCACATCAGTCTCTACACATATAAAAGTATGCACACTGGTGAGAGTCGCTATGAATGTAACCAATATGGGAAAGCTGTTGCCCATAACAGTCATCTTCTAAGACATAAAAGGATACATACTGGAGAGAAATTTGAATGTAACCAATGTGGTAAAGCCTTTGGATGTAACAGTTATCTTCTAATACACAAAAGAACTCACACTGGAGAGAAACATTACGAATGTAACGAATGTGGTAAAGCCTTTGCACATAACGGTGATCTCCTAATTCATAAAAGAACTCACACTGGAGAGAAACCTTATGAATATAACCAATGTGGTAAAGCCTTTGCAAGTAATGGTGATATCCTAAGTCATAAAAGAACTCACGCCGGAGAGAAACCTTATGAATGCAAGCAATGTGGTAAATCCTTTGCACAGAACAGTAATCTCCTCATACATAAAAGAACTCACACTGGAGAGAAACCTTATGAATGTATCCAGTGTGGTAAAGCATTTGCATGTAACAGTAATCTCCTAATACACAAAAGAACTCACACTGGAGAGAAACCTTATGAATGCAAGCAATGTGGTAAAGCCTTTGCACAGAACAGTAATCTCATACATCAAAAGAACTCACACTGGAGAGAAAGTTCATGAATGCAACCAATGTGGTAAAGCCTTTACACGTAATGTTGATCTCCTAATTCATAAAAGAACTCACACTGGAGAGAAACCTTATGAATGTAACCAATGTGATAAAGCCTTTGCATGTAATGGTGATCTCCTAAGTCATAAAAGAACTCACACTGGAGAGAAACCTTATGACTGCAAGCAATGTAGTAAAGCCTTTGCACAGAACAGTAATCTCCTCATACATAAAAGAACTCACACTGGAGAGAAACCTTACCAATGTAACCAGTGTGGTAAAGCATTTGCATGTAACAGTAATCTCCTAGTACACCAAAGAACTCACACTGGAGAGAAACCTTATGAATGCAAGCAATGTGGTAAAGCTTTTGCACAGAACAGTAATCTCCTCATACATAAAAGAACTCACACTGGAGAGAAACCTTATGAATATAACCAATGTGGTAAAGCCTTAGCACGTAATGGTGATCTCCTAATTCATAAAAGAACTCACACTGGAGAGAAACCTTATGAATGTAACCAATGTGATAAAGCCTTTGCACGTAATGGTGATCTCCTAAGTCATAAAAGAACTCACACTGGAGAGAAACCTTATGAATGCCAGCAATGTGGTAAATCCTTTGCACAGAACAGTAAACTCCTTATACATAAGAGAACTCACACTGGAGAGAAACCTTATGAATGTAACCAGTGTGGCAAAGCATTTGCATGTAACAGTAATCTCCTAATGCACAAAAGAATTCACACTGGAGAGAAACCTTATGAATGCCAGCAATGTGGTAAAGCCTTTGCACAGAACAGTAATCTCCTCATACATAAAGGAACTCACACTGGAGAGAAAGTTTATGAATGCAACCATGTGGTAAAGCCTTTTCACGTAATGGTGATCTCCTAAGTCATAAAAGAAGTCACACTGGAGAGAAACCTTATGAATGTGACCAGTGTGGCAAAGCATTTGCATGTAACAGTAATCTCCTAATGCACAAAAAGAATTCACACTGGAGAGATACCTTATGAATGCAAGCAATGTGGTAAAGCCTTTGCACAGAACAGTAATCTCATACATAAAAGAACTCACACTGGAGAGAAACCTCATGAATGTAACTAGTGTGGTAAAGCGTTTGCATGGAAAAGTGTTCTCCTTAAACACAAAAGAACTCACACTGGAGAGAAACTTTATGAATGTAACTAAGGTGATAAAAGCTTTGCACAGAACAGTAATCTCCTAATTCATAAAAAAACTCACACTGGAGAGAAACCTTATGAATGTAACCAATGTGATAAAGGCTTTGTACAAAAGTCATCTGGTAGTTCATAAAAGAACACATACTAGAGTAAAACCTCATGAATATACCTAATGTGATGAAGTCTGTGCATATCAGAGTAGTCTCTGAAAACATAAAAGAACACAGCCTGGAGCAAAATCTTATGAATGTAATCTCTTTGTTATGATGTTTGTACAACAGAGTCATTTCCTAATATATAAAAATGCATACATTCTGGTTTCCATGAAGAGCAGACTGTTTGATCTTCATGTACCGGTAATTACAGGAAGTTGTCAAAAACCTGACCTGTTCCTGGGAGTGAACTTGTCTTAATGCACAGCCATGTCTTTAGTTCTGTAATATCTTCAGTCCTTTATATATCATCTTGATGATAAGACGTAGAAAAGAATTCAAAGAAGAAAGCAACCCTATATATATGGGTTTTGATGACTTTGGACATAATAAAAGCATTCATTTTCAAGAAAAGAAACACTTTTAAATATTTTTATCATGCTTTATAGGAAGTAAATTATTTACCATGTTCACTTATTGTAATGGAGGAGATCACCAGTTGTGGTTGTAGTTTGTATTTTGAAACATTGGAGTAGGTATTAAAGACTCCTGAATGTGGAGCAAATTCATTCATAGAAATTTATTACGTCATTCTGAAAATTCGTTCTGTGGCTGCTGTTCATCTTCTAATGCATTTCCTCTTGGTGATAGGTATTTTTCTACTGCAGTGTATAGAATGGGATCCCTACCATCTATGTTATCAGTTTCTTATTTATGTCTGGCAGTGTGTGATCAGAAATCTCAAAGAAGGTTCTCTGGGAGAGATAAGCTGAGGGAAAAGGGTAAAAGTTGGTCTGAACTGGCACTCTGGGTCTTGTTCCATCCACCAACATGTATCAATGTAGGGTGGTGTGGAACTCACTCTTTGGAGTTTGTTTCATCCACCAAGATATATGCATATGTATGTATGTAAGGTAGGGATGAAAATTTCCCTTTTGTATTTGTTCCATCCATCATGATGTATGTATTGTGCTTTCTGTTTTTCCATTCACCAAGTTATATGTAAGAGGGTTTGAAAGTCACTCTTTGGAGTTTGCTCTATCCACCATGTGAATCTACGTATGTGTATGTATGTATGCACACATGAATACATGTATGCATATATGTGAATATGTAAAGTAAAAGAAGCCTGGAAAAGGAGCTAAATGAAGAGAAGCTTGGATAAAGAGAAGCTTTGTGGAACCTACCTGCTGGAATCTCTCTTACTTTTTTAGGAATAAATGTGTGTGTGTGTGTGTGTGTGTGTGTGTGTGTGTGTGTGTGTGTGTGTGTGTGTGTGTGTGTGTCTGTGAGTGTGTGCATGAGTCTATGGGCTACTATAGACTCATATAGAAGGAGTTTTAGGTCCTCTCCATGCATGGTCCTTGATTGTGGTATCCGTCTCTGCAGGGGCCCCAGGGCCCAGCTTTTTGGCTTTGTTGTTCTCATTTCGGAGCTCCTGACTCCACTACTTTCATAAAATTCCATGCTCTCTACCCAAAGTTTGGGTATGAGTCTCAGCCTCTGCTTCAATACCTCAATCAGTGGAGTCATTCAGAGGCTGTCTGTGGAAGTCCCCTTTCCTGTTCCATGTCTTCTCCTGCTTCCTATGTTTTCCCTTCTGAATGAGGATCAACCATCTTCCAAGTAGGGTCTTCCCTGCTCTCCAGCTTCTCTAGGAGCATAGATCTGAGTATGTGTATGCTCTATTCTATGTCTAATAACCACTTCGAGTAAGTATATACCATATGTGTCTTTCTGCTTCTGGTTCCTCGCTCAAGATGATCTTACATAGTTTCCACCATTTGCCTGTCAGAGAACTCCTTAAGCTGATGAACACCTTCAGCAAACTGTCTGAATACAAAATTAACCCCCCCCCAAATCAGTAGTTCTCCTGCATATGAAACACAAAAGGGTTGAGTAATAAATTAGGGAGATAACACCCTTTTCAATAGCCACTACTAACAAAAAGTATGTTGGTGTGACCCTAACCAAGCATTTGAAAAAGTTGTATAAAAAAATCCAATTGGATCTTAAAGCTACTCAGTCTCCACTGTTTCATCCTTTTAATCTGCCTGCCTGGTAGGAATAAGGAAATTCTGAGGACACATTTTTATATCCCCTTTGGGCGAACATCCAGTGAAACCATGGACTCTATGAAGTTCTTTTTTTTTTTTTTTTTTTTTGATAGACCTACTAAAATCTATACACCTAAACATGAAGTTCTTATTTTCCCTGGAATCTCATTCTGTGTAAAGGCTGATTCCTCCAGATGAGAAATTCCCTGCTGAATAAACATTAACTCAGTATCTGAATGCCTTGTAGGAGATGAATGTGATGAGAATTAAAGATGGCAAGAATTATTATATGGCATGATTAGATTACTTATTTGTGTGTTCCTTGCCATCTGTCTAAAACTGTTAAGACTTCCAGGATGAATTAGGTACCTTATAACTTCATTACTGGTCAAAATTACTGAATAAATATGTTGATATGTTTTCAATTTTCATTAATAATTTGCTTTTTGTCATTGCTTTCTCTTTTATTTTAAAGAATAGTCCCACAATTGGGATGTCCCACTATATATCTCTGGCATTCCTGGAACTCAGTATATATCCCAGATCTACCCACATTGCCTCCAGAGTTCTGGCATTTTAAATAGACATGTCACAGCCTGATAATTCAGTTCTTTTAACTGTCTGTTGATGCTCAGTGGCTGAGCCTGGCTTGTTAGGGTAGCCAGGACATGGGCTCTGGTCCTAACAACACTAATTAAAGGCTCCCAATAAGTGCAGCACTCCTGGTTAAGGTCCACTGCCAGAGCCTGCCAGCAGAGTCAAACAGTACCTGAGTGGGGAGTGAGGACAAATCACACTTCACACTGGACCAGCTTGAGAGGGCTGTCAGTCTTACTGAAAACAGTGCAGATTTATTCCAAAGTTCATTATTTATAGGCAAGCAAGTAACATCAATACAAATAGAAAAAGATGTGGAACGACCTAACTTTTTTCAAAAACTACTTCCCCAGGTGAAAACATAACAAAGCAGCTTAACAAGCAATTCTCCACACCACAGTGTGAGTCCTAATGATCCAATTCAGCTCATCAAGCTTGGCCATAGATGGCTTTAGCAAGATGCCATTTGCATCCGTGTGTCAGAGGCTTCTGAGTTACCTGGAGCATCTGGGACTGTCTCTCAGGCTGGCTTTGTCTGTAGCTGTATCCCATGGCTCTCCACAGTCCACTGTCTTCCATCTATGAGCACCATTGTTTTCCTTTATCTGTGAGTCTGTTATAACTTATCTAAAATCTAGGGCAGAGTTCTATCCTTTTTCTACAGAGAGAGAAACCCAGGCTCACAAAGATAAGTGGTTTTCTAACATAGTTAAGTGTAACTGATCATCTTACTCATGCCATCATTCTATTACATCACTAAATGAATTTGAAGTCACCTTAGGAAGGTATGGTGACACATGCCAGTAATTGTGGTGCGTAGAAAGAGGAGACAGGAATTTCAAGGTTTCAAAGTCACCCAAGGAAAGAATGGTCAGTGGTATTGTGGGTAGTCCCCAGGGGTGAAAAAAGAGAGAGAGAGAGTTGGTAATTGGTTCAGGACAATGTCCCTAGTCTTCCCTGCAGCTCCAAAATTTCAGAGCCAGGGCACAAGCAATGGTTTCCTAAGGTACTTAATTGTGTTTGCTTGTGTTTTCTAATGTTTCTTGTCAAAGGCAACTTAAGTCCACTTCAGATTCAGACCCCGGTTAGTCACTAATGAATCGAACTCCCCTGCATGTGGGGAAATTAACCTCAGGCAAGGATGTGCTCCCTAATTACATATACAATATAAAGTCTTCAGCCCTGAAACTGTATGCACAGAACCAAGAGATATATGACCTCAGCAGGTTTAGTTCATACATTTGTACATACTTGCTGACATAATTAAAAGAAAAAATAGAACACTGATGCAAAAAATGTTCAATAAAAAACTTGCAAACGGAATCCAAGTACAAATCAAAGATATCATCCACAATGACCAACTGGCATCATCCCAGATATGCAGGGCTGGTTCAATATACAGACATCCATCGATGTAATCCACCATATAAACAAACTGAAAGAAAAAAACCATTTGATAATCTCCTTAGATGCTGAAAAAGCATTTGATAAAATCCAACATTCATTTATGTTTAAAGTCATAGAGAGATCAGGGATATAAAGCACTTACCTAAACATAGTAAAGGCAATATACAGCAAGCCTATAGCCAACATCATACTAAATGTAGAGAAACTTAAATCAAGGCTGCCCACTCTCTCCATACCTCTTTAATATAGCACTTGAAGTCCTTGCTAGAGCAATAAGATAGTTAAAGGAGATCAAGGGCATTCAGTTTGTAAAGGAAGAAGCCAAAGTATCACTATTTGCAAATGATATGATAGTATACATGAGTGACACCCCCCCCCCCAAATCCTACCGGGGAACTTCTACATCTGAAAAACACCTTCTGCCAAGTGGCTGCATAAAATACACTCAAAAAAATCAGTCGTCCTCCTGTATACAAAAGACAAATGAGCTGAGAAAGAAATTAGGAAAACAACATCCTACACAATAGCCACAAAGGACCTTGGTGTAACTCTAACCAAACCAAAGAATTGTATAAAAAAAAAAAACTTTCACTCTCTTAAGAAATAGAAGAAGATATCAGAAAGTGGAAAGATCTCCCATGCTCATGGCTTGGCAAAATAAACAAAGTAAAAATGGCCATCTTGCCAAAAGCAATCTACAGATTCAATACAATTCCCATCAAATTACCAAAACAGTTCTTTACAGACATTGAAGGAAAAGTTCTCAACTGCATATGGAATAACAAGAAACCCAGAACAGCTTAAACAATCATTTACAATAAAATGATCTTCTGGAGATATCTCTATCCCTGATCTCAAGCTGTACTACAGAATGACAGTAATAAAAACTGTATGGTTCTGGCATAGAAACAGAATGGTTGATCAATATAATTGAACAGAAGACCCAGAAATAAACCTATACATTATGGACACCTGAATTTTGATGAAAATGCCAAAACCATACAATGGAAAAAAGATAGCATCTTCAACAAATGGTACTTGTCTAACCAGCTGTCTACATATAGAAAAATGCAAATACATCCATACTTATAACTGTGCATAAAACTAAAATACAAGTGGCTCAAAGACCTCAATATAAAAATGGACACACTAAACCTGTTAGAAGAAAAATTCAGGAAAAGCCTTGAACTCCTTGGCACAGGAGACAACTTTCTGAACAGAACAACAGAAGCATAGGCTCTAAGATCGACAATCAAAAAAAAATGGGACCTCATGAAACTGAAAAGCAAAGGACACTGTCATCAGAACAAAACAAAACAACAGCCTACAGTGTAGTAAAGGATCTTAACCAACCCTATAACTGACAAATGGCTAATATTTCAGAATATATAAAGAGTTTAGAAGGTAAACAGAACAAATCAAGTAATCCACTTAAAAAATAGGGAAGAGAGCTAAACAGAATTCTCAATAGAGGGACATCAAAAAACAGAGAAACACTTAAGAGAAATGCTCAATGTCTTTGGTCACCAGGAAAATGTAAATCAAAACAACCCTGAGATTTCACCTTAAACCCATCAGAATGTCTAAGATCAAAAACTCAAGTGATAACACATGCTGGAGAGGATGTGGAGAAAGAGTAACCCTACTCCATTGCTGGTGGGAATGTAAACTTTTACAACCACTTTGGAAATCAATCTGCCTAAGATTCCCAGACAATTAGGAATGGTGCTTCCTCAAGATCCAGCTATACCACTCCTAGGCATATATCCAACAGATGCTCAACTATACAACAAGTACATTTGTTCAACCACATCAGTAGTACCTTTATTTGTAATAGCCAGACGCTGGAAAAATCCCAGATGTCCCTCAAAGAAAGAATGGATACAGAAATTGTGGTACATTTTCACAATGGAATACTATTCAACCATTAAAAACATGGAAATTATGAATTTTGCAGGCAAATGGTGGGATCTAGAAAAGATCATCCTGAGTTAGGTTTCCCAGAAGCAGAAAGACTCACATGGTATATACTCACCTATAAGTGGATATTAGACATATAACACAACAGAAGCCTACCATGGAGGGCCTCTGAAAGACTCTACCTAGCCGTGTATCAAAGCAGATGCTGAGACTCATAACCAAAACTTGTTCAGAGTGCACGGAATCATATGAAAGAAGGGGGAGTTAGTAAGACCTGGAGAGGACAGAAGCTCCACAAAGACTAAATATATCTGGGTACAGGGGTCTTTTCTGAGACTAATTCTCCAACCAAGGATGATTCATGGATATAACCTTGAACCCATGCTCAGATATAGCCCATGGAAACTCAGTATCCAAGTGGGTTCCCCAATAAGAGGAACAGGGACTGTCTCTGTCAATAACTCAGCATCTGGCTCTTTGATCTCCCCCCCTTCCTCAGTGAGGAGCGGCCTTACAGAGGAGGCCACAGAGGAGGGCATTTCAGCCAGTCCTGATGAGACTTGATAGGCTAGGGTCAGATGGAAGGGGAAGAGGACCTCCCCTATCAGTGGACTTAGAGAGGGACATCGGTGGAGAAGAAGGAGGGTAGGTGGTATTGGGAAGGGAGGAGGGAAAGAGCTCTAGGTGGGAAACAAAGTGAATAAACTGTAATTAATAAAAATATAAGTAAAAAAGAAGTGATGCAGAAAGAAAAATGGAAATGGGATATGTCAAAAAGACACAGAAGGGGCTAGAGAGAATGCTCAGAGGTTAGGAGCACAGGTTGCTCTTCCAAAGGTCCTGAGTTCAATTCCCAGCACACATAGGAAGGTCAGAAGACAATTGTGTGTGAACACTTCTTGCCTTCCACCTTTTCATGAATTCAGGGATTGAACTCAGGTCTCCAGGCTTGTACAGCAAGAGCCTTTCTTTATCTGCTGAGCCATCTCACCGACCTGCAAGCGGTTCTCTTCAGTGACCTTATTTAGGTAGTAGTGAGAAAAAAATGGGAAGGATCCCTTCTCTTAAATAAATTCTTAGGGATGAGTAAATAATAAAAACAGATGAGTAGAAGAGTGGTACTCTACAACTGCCAACGACTAATAATCAGCCAAACACAACCTAAGCACCTCCTGAGACAAGGGGCTTGCAGGGCTGGTAGCTAAAATTCCTTACAAGTGTAAAACTGGAATTACTCTGAAATAAAAGAACTTTCCCAGCTCTACAGTAACCTTGATATTACATCCCGCTTATCTATACATAACAACACAAAGAGATAAAAATGGGCAAATAAGCCTGCGTGAACCCTGTATACTCCTGGTTGCGCAAGCCCATCAAAGTATAAACAGCAATGTATCTGCCAAACTGTTCCTCATGAAGAATTCTCTGACGAATAAAGAGAACAATCAAATCACATGGAAGCTAAGGGAGAGAGAGCACCTGCAGTGGTTGGCTGGCAGTCTTTACTTAAGAGTCATTTCATTCTGGAATGCCGGCACATACATCCTGAAACACTGTTCCTAGAAATGTGCACGGATCCTGTGGCCTTTCGAAGTACCCAGCGTTCCTTGGACCTGGATGTCCAAGCTCCTCCACCCTCTCGGGAAGGGAGGAGGAGGCCAGCACCGGACTCTCTGCTCTTCCTTTCCGGGAGGACTGGCCCCAGCATCACTCTTCCTCAGGATGCAGGCACAAGTGTATCCCTGGGAACAACGCACAGTGTGCCCTCCCAACCCCAGCAGTTGGAGGGCGCGGTCCCGGGTTCCAGCAGCCTCCTCAGAAGCTCTTGGCTGAATGCGGGCAGACTCTCCCGACCCGCCCAGCCCGCCAGCCCCCGGCTGCACCGCCGCGGCCTCGCCCCGCGACCGCCATCCTGCGGGTCCCTCACACACCCCCACAGCCAGCCAGGCTCGGCCGCTCCGGGATGGCTGACACCCGTGGACCTGCCGCTCCTCCACCACGGGACCCAACCCTCTCGCCTCCTGGCCTCCCAGCCGCGAAGTCCCGCCCCACAGAGCCCATTGGACGGCTGTAGGGGCGGGGGCGGAGCCCAGAGGAGGAGGGAGGCAGAGCCCTGTAGGAGGAGGGAGGCGGAGCCCGGGGTAAGCGATGGCAGAGCACGGAGGGGCAGAGGCGGAGCCCAGGCGCGGCGCCCGCCCCTCACCCTTAAATGGCTTCTTCTGGTCTCAGTCTACCACGATGAAGTAGTCCGCTAGTCCAGCCATGACCGCCACCGCCGCGCCAAGGAAATGGCTTCACATCGCCGCCATTGTGACGCTGCCCACCTGGCCTGGGCGAGCTCAGCGTTTTCCTTTGGCGGCTGTAGCCATAGCAACGGCGCTTCCGCCATGCTTCACAACCAAGGCGCGCATTGCGCCTGCACCGCGCCTCGCGCCCGACCCGTCCCCGCCCCATCCGAGAGGGCTTGGCCTTGGGGTTCCTCCGAGGCCGCTGGGACCCATGGCTCAGAAAGTGGGCGGCCTGGCGCAGCCTCGCCACCAAGGCCGAGCTCTTAGAGGCCTGGCCTCTGCCTCAACGGCCCCTCCCCTATTCTCGATTCTCCTAGAGCGGGGTCTCTCCTTCCGCCTTCTCTCTCCCTTTGGCAGTTGGGGGAGAAGGGCGTGGAGGCGCGCGGTTCTTCACTGGGGAAGGTTGCTCTTCTCTGCTATCTGCTGGCCACTGGCAGCGCGGGTGAGATTCTCCTGCCCTTGGCTGGAAGCTTGGAGTTTGCACCGCAGAGGCTTTTGGCTGCACGTTTCCTGTTTCTGTTGTGCAGATGGGGATTTTAGAAACAGGCCACCGAGCTGACCGGGTTGGAAAAGACTTGCTCAGTCTTCAGAGGCGCCTATGGTTTCTGGGCTGCCTGGGCTGGGCGGTCAGACTGAGCTTTCCTCTGGATGCCTGAGGGATTTGGGTTCCACCTAGGAACAGGGCATCCCAGGGATCCTCCTGAAATGTTCCTGTCTCTCCCAGGGGAACCCTTCCTGCCTGACTTTCACTGCTTTCTTGGTCTCAAGGCTCTGGTAGCTGAAGCAGGTGCTAACTTCCAAGTTGCTCTACTGCAAAAGTGCGATTGAATAAATTTGTGGGGCTCTTCGTCCAGTCGATTGAGTTTTAAGCAATATCCCCTACTGATGTTTTCAAATTTGGCTGGCACAACACTTGGATGAGTTTACTTTGTCACTGTAAGGTTATGGGACAAAATTAAATAATGACGATTAAACATACACCAGAGCTTATATAAAGGTGGTTTTTTAGGTGGATATGGAGAGAGAAAGAGAAGGGAGAGCAGGGAGAACAGGAAATGATGGGGAAAAGAGAAAGGGAAAAAGAGAGGGGGCGCCCCAATACAGAAATGGAAGAAGGCCAAAAGACCAGGAGCAAGAGGGACCAAGAGAAAAAGGACCAAAAGAGGGACCACGTCAGGTTGTCCCTTTATGGGGCAAGGTAATCACACCTTCAGGTGTGGCCACCCAGCCAGCGATTCATAATGACATCATAAATTGCTAGGTAACCCAGAAGCAGGTTTGGTTCCAAAATCCTAACATTCCTCCCGTTTTCTGTAATTAAAAAATGAGGAACTTGGGCTGCTTTTCATGTAAGATAAGTTAAAGTATGTAAATTTAGGCTCATTGGAAGTGGCTCTTGGTTGCCATGTAAGGGGTTAAGACAAAGAGAAATAATAGCAACAAAATGGCCAGATTACATGGTTGAGAGGAGGAAGGGAAGCCTCTGTCCTGGAAAATTTAGGGTAGAGGGTTGTCAGTAGAGAGTTGTCAGCCATGTAATGTAGCAGGTAAGGACTGAGGCATGCTGGGAGAACCTGGAGCTGCTTGTCCCAGTCATGAAGCACACCATTCCAGCATTTTGTTAATAATAAGTGAATAACGGGTGAAGATTCTCTTCTGGATACATCCTGCTGGCACTGGGGGCACTGTAGGGAGGTCAAAAAGCTGAAATGCTGGCCAACTCCAGGAAGAAAAGGCTGTTTTAATGCTGTCAAGGGTCAGTGAGAACATCCATGTCTGGGAGGAAAAGTGCAGTTTCAGCTTGTTGGAGGTCTATGAGATCAGACTCGAACACTTGTAGCTGCTTTGGTGCTGTTGTGGCTATAGGAAGCACCTGTGTCTGGCAGGATACTGAAACATATACATGGGCAAAAGATAAAGTTAAGTAGGTTATGGAGAAAATCTTTTAGGTATATATTTAAAATGTTTGGGAGAGTTTCGGGAGAGCAAGCAGAGGTGGAAGGTTTGGATCAATGAGACTTGAGCATGGGAACCTGTTTACTTGGGGGGACCTTCATTTACCCAGTCACTGGCAGTAATTAAAAAGGCTTTGCTCTAGATCTGTAATTGAGGCAAGGTTTGGTTACAGAAGTGTGTGAACTTAGAGGCCCTAGTTCTAGGAGGCACTAGGTGTAGAAACCTGAAACTCTTCAGAAGACATCCCAGAGGAGAATCTAGAGGAATGGGCATCTGGGCATTCCCCAATGGTAGGCAAAGAAGTCACTGAGCTTCCAAAGGCATCATAAAGGCAAGGTGTGACTCAGATGAGAGGTCCTACCTGATCCAATAGCTCATCAGCTTTTGGCCAGAGACCAGGGCACAGTTACTCCGAAGACACAGTCCACCTAGCACTAGGATTTTTCTGTGCCGGCAAGTGAGAAGGTGGGAGAAGAGACTGTGCATGGGAGGTTCCCCCAAGGGAAAGGAAGCCCTAGATGTAGTTCAGCAGAGAGGGACAACCGTAGCCAGTGAAGACTATGGCTGAGGGGAGATCCCTCCATCTCAAAAGATAGTAGGAAGTTGCTGGACGTCCAACAGTCAAGCTTCCCATACCAAGAGAGGCATTTTATGCTGATAAGTGAGGTGAACTCACCAATCCAGTGGCTGGCCAGTGAGGAGAACTCACCAGTCCAGCCCACATTGCATACTGTAGATAACAATCTGGTAGCCAGTAAAGGGAAGTCCCAAAACCAGGGAAAGGAGAGAAATCCTATCTTCTGAGAGAGGCAGTAAGTGTAGTACTTATCTGGATCCCAATTGACCTGAGAGGTAGATTCAGGTGGATTTTTTTGCAGTTTATAAGAATTACTCTAAGTCTTAAGAAGGAGACAAAACTTTAGACATGTTAGCATCACAATTGTAATCTGCACTGAAATATACGTTGTAGAAAAAACAGTGGACATACACATTTGTGTTAACAGCATAAGCATTCTTTTTTTTTCTTAATTTATTTATTTTTATCTCAATCACAGGTTAGGTACTTTGAATCCCAGGCGTAGCTCCCTTCCTCAGTCCCTCCTACCCTCCCACTCCCTTCCTCATCTCCCTCCTCCCCGCCCCCTCTAAGTCCACCAACAGGGGAGGACCTCCTTCCCTTCCATCCAACCCCAGCTCAGCATAAGCATTCTTTAATGTGAGCTCTGAAAAGGCACAAGCCTTTCGTGAAGTAAAAGGGAAACTCAATGATCTTAACTTTTAGTGTTAGCATACATTATAGAGATTTAAAATCTTGAGCTTGGAACAATGATAGTAGGTAGTATAGTGGAAAGTTTTGTATTAGAGTTAGATTAATAAATCAGAGCTCTATTGATAAAGGTCAAAGCTCTGGAGAGTCAATACAACAGTAGTATAGCAACAGGAGGAATTATGAAGCACTTTTACCTATTTAGGATATCTTGAATCACCTTAGACCTTGTAATCTTTATAACTTGTATTTGCCAACCTTAAAAGATTTTTTAGATATTTAAATATTTATAACTTGTATTTGCCAATCTTAAGACACTTTCTAGACACTCAAATATGTATAACTTTTGTTTACCAATCTTAAGGCATTTTCTTAGACTCTCAAGCGTGTATAACTGGTGATTCTTAATCTTAAGAAGCTTTTTTAGACTTGTAAATAATTGGGGGGGGGGTTGTATCCAGTCATCTACCATGAGATATAGGTGAGACTGGTATGAACACTTATTTTCCTTTAGCTAAATAAAGGGATGGTAAAAAGTTATATTTAGGCCTGTTTTTGTAGTCTGGCAACAAGGCATGTTGTGTCTAGGCCTGACAATGGCAGCTCTGTGACTCAGACTTAAGGCCTGGTCTCCTGCATGTGAAGAGAACTGAGATGGCATCTCAAGTCTCCCAACACAGAAGTTGGCAATATGTCCATGGAATCTCATTGTGAGGCCAAAACAGACCTGTAATGTTACTCTGGGTGGAGGTTGCTGAATCAAGGAGCCATATGTTAGTACTCCACCAGGCCAAAGAGCTAGAAGTCTGCAAGTGTCTATGGCTCTTTTGCTGGCTGGACCTCCATGGCTGAGCACAGAGTACAAACCTGCATGGGAACATTTTGACTTCCAGAGGCCAGTCTGCCAGCAGGCAGCTATAGCTTGTTGAGACAGCAGCAGGATCAGCGTCACCTTTGGCTGCATTTGAAACAGTCACCTGGCAGAACTGACTTTTGGCTATACTCCGGCAAGATGGGGGCACTGCAGACTTCTTGCTTTTGTGTGTGAATGCACAGAGGACAAGTCTGCTTGGGAGCATTTTGACTTCCAGAGGCCAGTCTGCCAGCATGCAGTCTGTGGCTTGTTGAGGCAGCTGTAGGACCAGTGTCCCCTTTAGCTGCATTTTAAACAGTCACCTGGCAGAACTGACTTTCGGATATACCCCAGCAGGATGGGGCACTGTAGAACTCTTGTCTTCTCTGTGGGAATGCCAGCAGCCTCAGAGCAGGAGCTAAGCTTTGGAGCATAGCTGTTTTTCTGGATGAGCCAGTTGGGAGGGCACTTACTATTTTTACCAACTCCTATATGGTGACTCAATGACCTTCCTCAGCTATTTATTAAAAATTGCAGTGAGACCATGTTTGCATCTATAGGACTATAAATATATATTTGGACATCTATGAGACGACTATTAACTTGCATTTGTTAAACATTAAATATTAGGACTTTAGGTTTTGTCCTTGCTAAGTTGTAGCCTTAAAAGTTATAAATATAGTCCATTAAAGTGAGAGCACAAGAGGGTTTTTTTGCAGGATTTAGTATATAAAAAGTTTATAGTTTATAATATTCTAAGGCTATACTATAGATTAATAATAATACCATTTTTAGAAAATAAGACCAAACATATTTTAACCTTTTGATAGTAAAGATACAGCACATTGATCCAGTTTTAACATAAATGCATCCTCTAAAATTAATAGGCTTTAATTTAGAATACTGGTGAAACCTGTACGTAATAATGAACCCCTGAGCTATAAGTTTAAAACCAACAATATAGTAGAACAGTATAAAGCAATTTTTAAAATACATTTGATTTTATTACAGCAGACCCATTAGCAGAAAGCCTAGCAGTGAAATTTGATCATAAACAGCAAATAGCAGGAAGACAGCAACAGCCTTTATCAATCCAGGAATTGAAAAAAAAAAGACATAGGCAGTTAGATTTACATTTTAAACCAACTTAACTTGAATAGATATTTATAACTTTGAATTTTTTATAAAAATCCATGCCAATTTAAAATGAGGATTGTCGTTGTAGCCTAGTCTAAAAGATAAAATAAACAGTTATGATTAAGGAAGTGTTATAAACCCAATAAGAAAATTATGGAGATCATTAGTTAAAGAATTTAAGGCATTTAAAACATAAATATTTTAGGAGCAGAGTGTACGGAAATCAGAAAGAAAAGATTTGTTAAAGTTTGGAAATAGTCTCTTAGGGGCCAGAAATATGGAAAGGCAGAGTACAGAACGAAAGCAGCGAGCCCATGGCAAGATAGAGCCAAATTGCCCTGAGTCAAAATGGCATCAAAACCACGCAGAATCTATAGTGAAACTATGGTTCCGCCCATTTCCTCTCAAAACCAACATGGCCTCAGAAGTCTTCCAGGAGATTTAAAATCTTGTTCAAGGCAGCTGTGCAAATCTATGCACGGGTTTTCCAGAGATTTCTTACATAAAGCAGCGCGCCAAGTTTTCCCAAGCCGATTTTTTGCGCTGAGTGAGTTTCCGGGGCTCGGCGCACTGGCCAGGGTGGGCTGCTGCTGTTGCTGTGGGTCACAGCTGCCACCACCACCAGAGCTGCTGGAGCGCCCCCTCCTCCGGAGTTCAGAGCAGTGCAGCTAGTTGTAGCAGCAGGTAGTGGCTGCCACAGGAATCTGGGAGGCTGCCTTCCCTGTCGCGATGTGCTGTGCACAGTAGACAATTGAAGAAAAGTAAAGATTTACAGGCATAGAGCAGAGAGAGATCGCAGAAATTTATTTTGTCCCAGAGGGGTTGAAAAGGGTCTGGCAAGGCCATGGGACCCAACGATGCGGAAACAACAAATGTAAGGTTATGGGACAAAATTAAATAAGGAAGATTAGACATACAATAGATTTTATATAAAAGTAGTTTATTAGGTGGATATGGAGAGAGAGAGAGAAGAGAGAGCAGGGAGAACAGGACATGATGGGGAAAAGAGAGAGGAAAAGAGAAAGGCAAAAAGAGAGGGAGCGCCCCAATAGAGAAAGAGAAGGCCAAGAGGCCAGGAGCAAGAGGGACCAAGAGAAAAAGCACCAAGAGAGGGACCACGTGTTGCGTTGTCTCTTTCAGGGCCAAGGTAACCACACCTTCTAGGTGTGGCCACCTGGCCGGCGACACATGATGACATCATGAGTTGCTATACAACCCAGAAGCAGGTTTGGTTCCAAAATCCTAACAGACACTTCTTAATGATCATGAAATTTTAATAGTAAAATATGTATGCGAATTAAGACTTAACTTTTCCCAACCATTGGTTTAGAATTTATCTTTGTGAGGACATCATTCACTGAGGAGTTTGATACTTAATATATTGTATATAGTAGATGGTAATGTGCTTAGTTCAGCACATACACTCATTGCCAATAATTAGCAGAAAGCTAGTGACTACAGCTGTGATCTCAAAGAGTCCAAAGGGTCTTCAGTTCAGGTGTTCTGATTGACTAGTTCTCTTTTATGGGCCAGCATTTCCCTTCCCTATTCCGTGCTGGGAATTGAACTTAGGGTCTCATACATGCTAGGAAATTCTACTACATTTAAGCTATATTCCCAGTGACAGGGCAGACTTTACCAGCAGGGGTCTGAGCAGGTTGGGCCGGGCCATGCTAGAAGAATTGAAACTGAGGGGGTGCTTTAACTCAGGACCTCCTTTGTAAACGGCTGCTAGTCAGATGGAGGAGTCAGAATAACTGAAGTGATGAAGAGTAGGTTGGTTCTCAAAATAATTGAAGCAAACAAAACTGCCCACCACACCTCATATACACATTTCCCCAGTCATGTCCCTGAGAGCTCTTCCTCCACCTTTTCAGTAAAGAGTAATCTCACTTCCTCCAGAGACAGCCAGTTTCAAGGCTTAACAGACGAGTTAGAAAGTCCTTCCTTAGGAAGTCAGAGTTGGCCCCCTGTTACCTCCCTCGTGTTCTCTGAAGCTACCAGAAGGTAAGGGATAGCACATGACTGTGTGTGATTTTTAAAATTGTTATTGTGGGGTCCCGCACCCCAGTTTTACTTATTTTTTGAAATTTGGGATAAGGGACTGGAGAGATAACTACACAGTTGAGAGCACTGTGTTGCTCCTCCAGAAGACCAGATTTTTTCCTAGTATTTGCTTGTCAGTTCACAACCATCCATCCATAACACCAGGTACATGGGATACTCCTCTGGTCTCCTCCAGAAATAGGCATGCATGTGGCACATGAACATGCAAAATCCATACACATGAAATAAAAAAAAAAACTTTTTTATACCTGGGATAAATTTTATATATTATAAAATTAAATATACACTCTATTGGCATTTACTATATCTCACCGTTGGACAATGAATACATCTGTCTAGTTTCAAAACATTTTCTTCACCCACCCAGAATCCATTAAACAGACACTACCATTTCCCTCTCTAGGCCCTGGCAAGAACCATTTGCATTCTGATTCTATCGGTTTGCCTGTTTCCTATAACTTGAATTAGTCCTGTTTGGCATATCGTTTCCTAGGTTTTGGGCTTTTGCTTGTTGATTGGTTGCTTTTTTGAGACAGGGTTTCTCTGCGTAGCCTTGGCTCTCCTGGAACTATGTTTGTAGACCAGGCTGGCCTTGAACTCAAAGAGATCTGCCTGCCTCTGCCTCCTGAGTGCTGGAATTAAAGCCATGAGCTACCACACTACCACCTGGCTTGTTTCCTAGTTTTATCCCTGCTATGTCATTAGTACTGCCTTGTACTACATCGGAGCATCAGTACTGCATTCTCCCTTACTGTCAAATAACCCTCCACTGAATGTACACACTAGTGGATAAGGCTTTGCTTATCCACTACTGGTTTGGGGCATTGTTTCTGTCTAGCCCCATGACCTTGTATAGAAAGTACGTGAGTGGGCCTAAAGAGATGGCTCGGTGGTTAAGGGCACTAGTTGCTCTTCCAGAGGTCCTGAGTTCAATTCCTAGCATCCACATGGTAGCTCATAACCATCTGTACTGGGATCTGATGCCCTCTTCTGGCATGCAGATGTACATAAAGATAGAGCACTCACATATAGAAAATAAATAAAATCCTAAAAGAAGAAAAGTATCTGAGTACCAATTGTAATTCTCTTGGTATATCCTTAAGAATAGCACTACTGGACAGCAGTGAATTACATATGGTAATGATTTTACCTACCAGCACTAAACAAGGATTTTAACTTTGTTTCTATCTTTATATCTTTGTCAACCCTGTTTTCTTGGTTGTTTTTAAAAATATTATAGACATCTTAAGAGGTATAGATTACTTTTTGTTTGTTTGTTTGGGGTTTTGTTGTTTTGCTTGTTTTTTAAGACAGGGTTTCTCTGGGTAGCCCTGGCTGCCCTAGAACTCACTCTGTAGACCATGCTGGCCTCAAACTCAGAGATCTGTCTGCCTTGTACTCCTGACTGAGTGCTGGGATTAACAGAGTTCCCCACCACTGCCTGGCCCAATAAGTGTGAATTATTAATTTTTGCTGTTGCCCTTAAGACAGGGTCTCACTAGAGACCTCACTAATCTGTAACCTAGTTTACTCTTGTGCTTTGGATCCTCCTGCCTAATTTTCACCCCCCGATACTGAGGTTAACAGCATGGAATTAACCACCAGGCCTAGCTGAGTAGATGTCTTACTATCCTCCTGATTTATGGTATTCTGCATTTTTTAATGACTCATGGTGTTCTGCATTTTTCTCTGTATGTTTGCCATTTCTAAATATTCCTTGGAGAAAAGTCTATTCAAGTCTTTTGCCTAACCACACACTTACCCTACCCTGCTGAGGGTCTCACCCTTGGCTTCCCCATGCTAGGCAAGCTCTGTTGTACTGAGCCATACCCCTAACCCATCCCTGTTTGTTTTTGTTGTGTTTGTATACTCTAAAAACTAGATTTCCATCAAATGTAAACTCTGCAGATGTTCTTTCTGTAGACTGTCATTTTCTTGATATTGCCCCTTAGTTCCCTAAAGCATTTTACTTTGATGAAGTCCTTATTGCTTTTCTATGATTTTCATGTCATATCTAAGAATCCATTGTTGTATTTAATATCATTCAGGTCCACTTCTATGCAAGCCACACATTATATAGCTCTTTGGGCCTTTGATCCATTTGGGACTGACTTTGTAATGGTAGGATTCTCATTTTGCCTTTTTTTGTTCAAAGATCTATGTTTATTTTCTGTGTGTGTGTAACTCTGTGTGTGTACATATGTATGTGTGTGCCTGTGATGACTAAAAGAGGGTGTCAGATCCCCCAGAGCTAGATTTAGATGCAATTGTGAGCTACCCAGCATGAATGCTAGGAAGTGAACTTAGTTCTTTGGGTGATAATCAAGTTCTCTTAATCACTAAGCTGTCTCCCCAGCCTGCATTTACTTTTTAAATGCATATTATTTCAATTCTATTTGTAAATATTGACATTAACCTGGGGTAATCATTATTCCTCCTACTAATACAAAGCTACATTCCCACCCTGCAAGTTTATTTTAATTTCTTTCTTTTTCTTTATCAAAGTTGTTTTTCAAACCTAGAATTGAGTACTACCTTCCTGAGTATATTTATTCCATTAAGGTCTTAGACTAGTGGACATTTAAATGGCTGTTTTGTAAATGAAGTTTTGATTTCCTGACATAAGGTAAAGGCCTAAAGGCATTCTGTGTTCCTATCTACACATGAACACATTAGCATCCACAGAAGCTATACTTGGCTTTCTCATTCACCAACTGCTAGGCTGCTGAAAGTCATAAATAAGCCCAGACAGGACAGCCTGATTGCTGAGGTTGGCTGTCAAAGTGGCGAGGCCACTGAGTCTCCAGTCTACATTTAAATTGTTCAAAACATAACCTGGAGCCTGAACCTGACAGTGACTTAGGGTGATAAGATATGTGGAATGTAAAGTCTGTTCTCAGCTGGCTCCATTTGAGCATTAACCAGAGCTGTCATCAAAGAGAATTGTTATTATTATTATTATTATTATTATTATTATTATTATTATTGTATGTTCACTGATTTCTCCTTAGAAAGGCAGATTAATTCTAGTAGAGCTGCATCTTCAGACTTATAGAAAAATGGTTCTGAGACAAGCTATGCTGATTCAGGTCACCTTGATCCCAGTTTGCCATTCTTTGGGGCAATGACCATGCTTCTTCTTCTTTAAACTTCCTAAATTTTTTAGTTGAAGGGCTGAACCAAAACAGAATTTTTTTATTAATTTATTTATTTTTATATCAATCGCAGGTTAGGTACTTTGCATCCCAGGCGTAGCCTCCTCCCTCATTCCCTCCCACCCTCCCACTCCCTCCCTCATCTCCCTCCTCCCCGACACCTCCAAGTCCACCAACAGGGGAGGACCTCCTCCCCTTCCATCCAAACCCAGCTCATCCTGTCTCCTCAGGGCTGGCTGCAATGCCCTCCCCTGGGATCTAGCCCATCTGCCACTCCCCAGCTTGTATGGGGGAGGGTTAAAGAGTCAGCCATCAAGATCATGACTGAAATATTCCCTGTTTCCCTCACTAGGGTCTTCAGTCCGACAATGAGCTATCATAGGCCCCATCTGAGTGGGGTTTCCAGGCC
>CM053768.1:130258-151661 GCA_028658305.1 Pachyuromys duprasi | reverse complement strand
GAATACTACTCCCTCAAGATCCATATATACCACTCCTAGGCATATATCCAAAAGTTGCTAAAGTACGCAACAAGGACATTTGCTCAACCATATTTGTAGCAGCTAAATTCATAATAGTAAGAACCTAGAAGCAACCCAGATGTCCATCAATGGAGGAATGGATACAGAAATTGCAGTAATTTTACATAATGGAATACTACTCAGCAATTAAAAACAAGGAAATCATGAAATATGCAGGCAAATGGTGGGATCTAGAAAAGATCATCCTGAGTGAGGTATCCTGAGAGCAGAAAGACACACGCAGTATATACTCAATTATAAGTGGGTATTAGACCTATAAGATAGAATAAACATACTAAAATCTGTACACCTAAAGAAGATAAACAAGAAGGAGCACCCATAGTAAGATGATCAATCCTCACTTTGAAAGACAAGTGGAATGGACATTAGAAGTAGGAGAAAACAAGTAACAGAACAGGAGCCTACTGCAGAGGGCCTCTGAAAGACTCTCCCTAGCAGTGTAGCAAAGCAGATGCTGAGACTCATAACCAAACCCCCAGCAGAGTCCAGGGAATCATGTGAAAGAAAGGGGAGTTAGGATGACCTAGAAAGGACAGGAGCTCCACAAGGACCAAATGTATATCACGGCACAGGGGCCTTTTATGAGACTGTTTCTCCAACCAAGGACCATGTATGGATATAACCTAGAACCCCTGCTTGGACGTAGCCCATGGTAGCTCAGTATCCAAGTGGGTACCTTGTAAGGGGAACAGGGACTCTTTCTGACATGAATTTAATGGCTGGCTCTTTGACCTCCCCACAACCACCTGTGGTTGGAAAAGCTCTGCTAGGCCACAGAGGAGGACTTTGCAGGCAGGCTTGAAGATACCTGATAATTGAGGGTCAGATGAAAGGGGAGGAGGACCTCCCCTCTAAGTGGACTTGTAAAGAGGCAGGGAGAAGATGAGGGAGGGAGGGTGGAATTGGGAGATAATGAGGGAGGGGGCTATGGCTGTGATACAAAGTAAATAACCTGTAATTAATATAAAAAACAAACGTTATAAAAATAAATTAAAAATTACTCATTTGGATCATTTAATGAACTCTCCATTGCGTAACAGGAAATGGATTTCCATGTGGAGTTTCTGTGTTCAGACCAGAAGAATAGGAACAGTAATTATGTACACTTCAGGGGGAAACAGGATAGGCAATAGTTGGTGGTGTTGGGTTTTTGTTTTGGTTGTATTTGTTTTTTGACACTGGATCTCTCTATTTCTCCTGGCTATCCTGGACTCACTTTGTAGACCAGGCTGGGCTTGGAACTCACCGATATCCACCTGCCTCTTTCTTCAGAGTGCTGGGACTAGAGGTGTGTACCCCACTCCCTGCTTGATCAGGCTAAAGTTTAAGGCAGTCAGCTGGAAGGGATAGCATTATGAAGAAGCATCTAATTGAGGCAGGGTAAGGTTTTTTATTTGTTATTTCCCAAAATGTATTTATTAATTCATGAATGTGAATGAAAACAGACCAGATGGGTGGGTGTACAATTTGGGTCAGGTAGCTTGATTCAGTGAATATTAAATTTCAAATTAAGGGACTGTCCTATGCCCATATCCCCACTGACACAGTTATGTCACTTCAAATTTGAGAAACAGGCTATTGGCTAAAGCTGTGTCTGTCAGTTTACAAGTCTGCTAACACTGTACACAGGGGCAATATCAAACAGTATTTTATTAATGGCTTTCCCTATCCCAGAAAATGACCTGTTTTTATTCAAAATCAGTATGCCTAAGTGTTTATTCAATTGTATTTATTTGTAAGAAAAAGTCAGTTGTTGCTATTATTAAATTTTATTTTGTTGGTGCATCATTTCTCTAGTCTCTTATTAGTTATTATTATCTGATAATCCCCAGTCATTAATAATTTCATTGCTTTTTCTCTAGTGCTTTGATATTTGTTTTTGTTTAAAGCAATGTCTCCTGTAGATCAGTCTCTCCCATGTTCTGTAACTTAGACTTTCTTTGAATACTGTATGCTGCCTCTACTGCCCAGTGCTTAGAACACAGTCCTGCAATTCTTTTCAGGTGAACCCTGACAGATCAGTGTGAAGTAAAAGAAACCAGAACGAGTGTCCACTGACTTCCTTGATTTGTGTGTGTGTGTGTGTGTGTGTGTGTGCTAGGTGATTACAAATAAAGAGGGACCTGTGTAAGAACTGAGCTCACTGACCTAATTTGAAGCTGGTGTAGTTACAACACAAAAAGGGAGGAGGAAGAGGGAAGATGGCAATGAGTCAGGTAATCAATTTTAGACAGTCAGTAAAAGTGAAAACTGTACATTTGGGGAAGGGGAGTCATACACAATGAAATCAAGAATATGGATTAGGAGCTGAACTTGTTTCTGGAAAGCAAATTTCTATAGTTGCAGTAGTTCAAACAACACAGAAGTTCTGGTCAAACTGGTGTGGTAGTGGCTATCAAGCATGTTGTCCCTCCTCCCCCGTTTGAAAATGCACAACCTGAGAGAAAAGATGTGAGTAATACCTTGTGTGCTCTAATACATACTTGAATTTCCTGAATAATATTGGACCATAAAGCCATTTTCAACTTTTCAAAATAATTTTTGAGCCTATAATGAAATCATTTCAACCTTCTCATTCCTCTCTACTCTTACATCTCAAATGCTGGGATGAATGGTTAAGGTGGCTACTTAACAATCTAAGCAGATGTGACTGTCAGGTTCTCCCAGCATCCCCCAGACCTTACCTGTTACAAGGTATGGGTGTCATACACAGATCTCTAGCCCAGGAGTTGAGCTGCCCCCATCCCGGCTGTCCTTCCTTATATATTTCAACCATTTTGGTTACCTGGTATTTTTTATTTATACCCTCCTGGCCTTTTTTTCTGGCTCTCCACTTCCCTCTCTCTTCTCTTCTCACATGGCTCAGGGTCATGTCAAATCTAGATTGTCCCAGATTTCCCTGTGTCTGACTATGTTCTCTCTTCTATCTATAATAAACTTTCTACACCAACATACCTAGGAACAGCCACATCCTTTGTGTTTTATTTCTAATTTTCATTGAGCACCCGTTAACTACTCTTTGCTTTCAAATTCATGGCCATTTGTTTCTTTAATGGTTGTTACTGTTTGGCTTTGACTGAAGTTTGGCTGAAGGACTTCCCAACTATGATGTAGAGATGACTGCAATGGTCACTGAGTGTATAATGGAATGTGCAACATAAAGGACCTGTATATTGGAAGATGAACAGGTGCCCTAGGAGAGCGGAAGACTGTACTTTAAAACATTTCCAAGATGAGTGTGTTGCAGGATATTTGATCCCAGTGTGAACCCTTAGGAATGTAAAATCCTGTGCTTTGTTCTGTGTGGTTTAGCCCTAACACAAACCTTAATTCCAAGAATGTGCTGTTTATTGTAAACAGGTGATTGTGGCATGGTTCCATCAGCCCTAGAACATACCTTTAATTCAAAAGCTCTCTGTGAAAAGAATTTAATAAAAGTAACACTAGGTCAAGAGGCAAAGCAAGAAACCAGCTGACAGGGATTAAAGAGTAAGAGGAACATTCAGCTGAAATGTATTTAAGACAGAGTGTAAAAGTGGAAGGCATTTTAGCTTGGTAGCTTTTGGGCTTTTTGAGCTTTGAGCTAGAAAGCCTTTGTCCTTGGATATTTTTGGCCTATCCTTCCTGAGTTGTCATCTGAACTGGTGAGCTCTTGGGGCTTTTTCCTCTTAGAGATGAGGTGAGTAGGATGGTCAGCTGGGTGCTTTCTCTGCCTCTCTGAGATAGCAGGTTTTCACCCCAGTATTTGACTCCTGGGTCTGATTTGGTAAAATCGAACAATTGAGATTTTCATTCTTTTATATCAACACTAGGGCTCTGTGTGCCCATAGGGGTTATGGCAAAGCTAGAATGCCTCTGCTATGTGCATCATTTGATCTTTGATCCACTGGTAAAGGAGCTACTACTGTCCTGAGATTCAGCTGTATTGTCAAAGCTAATGAGAGACTCAGGGCAGGCCTAGCAGTCAGGAGCACCAGTGGGAGGTAGCTTACCAGTTTGTTCTGGGATTTTCCTCTGATGTAGCTGTAGGGAGCTGTGAGTGAGTCGCCATGCCATGCCATGGTGAGTGTGGGGCCATTGTTCCCAGGCCAGGAAGAGCACGTCTGCTGAGCTATCACAGCCTGATCTGCTTGACTGAGATGGACTGTGATTCAGACTGTGGTTCTGTTGTCCTCCATGTGGTGACCTGAGCCTCTGACTCTTGGCCTCTGACCCTTCCTGAGTGTTGATTGTCCAGGGAGGAGGGGACCCTGCATCCTGGGAAGTAAAAAGATGCGGTGCTTATAATATCACTATCTAGTGTGCACACACAGACATTGCTTTTGGTGTGCAGTAGATAGATTGGAAAAATGAAGGTCTCATTTCTAGAAATGCTGAATATTATATTCCACATAGGGTTTTTCATGATATATTTTACAAATAGTTTTGAAACTGGAAGAAAGGAGTTGGTGGTGATCATTCTTCAGTAACACTTGATTAGTTTTTTTTTTAATTTATTTTTTCCTTGTATCTGCCACTAGGCACAATGGCATGCTTTAGAGAAATTCAATTCCAGGGTACAAAATGAATTTCTGAGATGCAGAATTTTGTCAAGTGTGCCTGATTTAAGTAAGTGGATAGTGCAGATTCCACATCTTGTGACATAATCCATGCAGCAGGAAACAGATATTAAATTATTCTCCAACATTGTTTTGTGTGTGAGTGTTGGCAAGGGCTAGGATGTGCCTGAACCCACAAGGGGACATGAGGGACTGCAAGCCATAGCCCATCTTTATGATCACCTCCATTTTCCAAGAGACTTCCAGAGGAAAAGGACTCTCTGGAAAGGAGGTTAGTAGTAGCTGGAGGGTCAGAAATATAACAGTTTAGGTGTCACTTTGAGTTTGTCTTGTAGGAGTTGTGAAATCTATGTTTATTTAATTTGTATTAAATTCACAATCAAAGGTATCGCTGGCCCAGTGTACATTTTTGTTGTGTTAGAGTTTTCTTAGGTCTTTTCATGTAAAGTTGGCTATATTTTAGGCTTATGTTTTTGGCTTTTTCTCTCATCCTTCGTTCTTTCACAAATACATTATACATTCTTGATTGTTGAAGTTTGTGGTAAGTACAGAAGTCACATCATGCCAGAAGAGTATGAGATTAGTGGCAACAGAATCATGACTTATTTTTTCTGTTTTCCTGTGTTTATTACTAGGTAGCTTTCCTGATATGAGAGAGAGATTTTGGATTGTCCTTTAACAAGTACATAAAGACAATTTGCACTTATGTCCAGAGAAGGTAGAAGAGACAAAATGAAGGTGTGTGATAATAGTTGACCAGTTTACTCCTTTTCTTTGGGTATATTCTTTTGGTGATCTGTCCTCTTTAGAAGTTTCATTTGTCCAGTTGTCTCCATACTCCTTAGTTGGATGTTTTTATTCTCCTGTAAAGATAAAATCAAAACCCTGCCCCATCCTTATTTCTGGGGTGAGGTTAGTTCCTTTTTAGGCACGTTATAACTTTCATAAGGCAAAATGGTTTTTAGAAATAGAAAAATTAAAATCTTTCAAAGTTAAAAATATCTTTGAAAGTTTACAATTAAATATACTTTCAAATGTATTTATTTCTAGATAACAAAGGGCATTCACTTTGATTTTCAGCCTTCCTTTTACAAGTAGCTTTTAAATGAAATCACTGTAAATCCTATGTGCCTGCCTCTGCCTCTCAGGTTGTATGTAAAAGGCATGTGCCTCCCAAATGCTGGTATTAAGGCTATGAACCACCAACAGCCTGTTCATTGTAACTCCTGGATTTAGAAAATAACCAATTAATGGAGAACTGCCTGTCTCTGCTTGGATTAAAGACATGGTCTATCACCATGCTGCTCAAATAGTTTATTTTCACTCCAAATTATTCCAGCTCAAACAAGTTTATACCTTTGAATTTACTGAAAACACTTTAAACCTCTTAACGGTTTTTAATATGAAACAACAAAAGTATCTTTTTTATTTAAGAAGAAAACTTTAGTCTTTATATGTCAGTTTGGACTGAATGACCAAGCTTTCTGATGAGCAGTTACCTTTACTTATTCAAGAGATCTCTCCTATTCAAATCTAATCATTATCAATTTTGATGGGATCCACCTTTCTTTTCCTGCTGAAACATTCAGTTTTACCAGTGAAGACATAGTTCAATAATTTCTTACTGTCTACTCCTTTTGGTTATGTTTACTTCTTTTTGTTCTTTTTGTTAAGTTGATAGTAAGAGTTCTCTGTAATTCTTTTTCTGAATGTACTTAGTGCTATGAACTGTCTTCTGGTCAACATCTCCATTGTGTAGTATGAGTTTTGATATGTTGTATCATTGACTTCTAGAAAGTCTTTATTTTATTTCAGTTTTGATCCATTTTCTATTCAGTAGATAGTTGTTCAATTTCCATGAGTTTGTAAGCCTTCTATTGTTTTTGTTATCGATGATATGCTGCTTTAAAACATAGTGGTCTGATAGAATGCAGGAGGTTATTGCAATTTTCTTTTATCTCTTGAGACTTCTATTCAAGTATATCATCAATTTTGGAGAACAGTATATGAGTTGCAGAGAAAAGGGAATAATCTTTTGTGCTTGGGTGGATGTTCTGTAAACATCATTTGGGTATATTTAGTTTTTTTGATGTTAGTTAGCTGGAACATTTCTCTGTTCAGTTTGGTCAGGAGGACCTGTCCATTGGTGAGAGTGATATATTGAAGTCTTCCCCTATCGGTTTATGAGGGCCAGGATGTGACACAAGCTGCAGAAATGTTTCTTTTATAACTTGGATGTTCTTATATTTGGGGAATAGATGTTAAGTATTGAAATGCTATATTGCTGGATGTTTTTTTGAATATGTCATGTCCTTCACCATCTTTTGATTAGTTTTTTTGAAGTATGTTTTGTTAGATATTAAAATTGTTATACCAGCTTGATACTTCAGTCCATTTATTTGGAATATCTTTTTCCTACCTTTTTCCTTGAGATACTGACTATCCTTGATGTGAAGCTGTGTTTGTTGTATTTAGAAGAAGGATGGATTCTGTTTTATCATCCATTTTGTGAGCCTGTGTCTTGTTGGTGTATTTGGGTCAATGGTATTAAAAGATATCAACAAACAGTGATTGTAAATCCTGGTATTTTGGTGGTGGTGGTGGTAGTTTTATCACCCTGTGTGAGGCTGTATTTACAGATATATATTGTTTAAATTTGACCTTTTCATTGAACATCTTATTCTCTGATTGAAAAGTTCTGGGAATAGTTCTTTATTTGTCTTGGATTCTGCAGTTTTTTAAGTCAGCAGCATACTGAATAAGCCCTTCAAATTCTAGCATCTTTACTGAGAATACAGGATTAATTCCAAATATCTGCTATTATTTATTACTTGGTTGGTTTTTGTTAGTTTTAGTTTGTCTGTTTGATTGGTTGGTTAGTGTGGTCTGTTTTATATTTTTCTGTTGCAGCTTTTCATATTCTTTCCTTGTGCTGTATGTTTAGAGTTTTGATTATTCTGTGGTAAGAGGACTTTGTTTTCTGGTCCAGTCCCTTTGGTATTTCGTGTGCTTCTTGTGCCTTGATAGACATCTTCTTCTTCTTTTGGTTAAGAAATTTTTCTTATATGATTTTGTTGAAAATATCTTCCTGACCTTTGATCTCAGCCTTCTTCTGCTAATCTGATTTGTCTTTTCATAATGTGACAGAGTTCCTGGATGTTTTGTGGTAGGGAACTTCTAGATTTAACATTTTTTTTGACACACGTATTTATTTCATCTTTTTTCTGTTTTTTTTTTGTTGTTGTTGTTTTGTTTTGTTTTCAGACAGTGTTGCTTTTTATAGCCTTTGCTGTCCTGGAATCACTTTGTAGTCCAGGATGTCCTGGAACTCACAACAGTCCAATCGTTTCTGTCTCCCTGAGTCCTGGTATTAAAGGAGTGTGCAAACACACCTATCTTCCATTTCTTCTATATTGTTTTCAGTGCATAAATTTCTCTCTTTGATCTCTGTTTTCTGTGTGAACCTTGCCTCTGTATTTCCTTGTTGTAGTCTTTAAATTTTTCATTTCCAGAATTCCCTGAGTTTCTGCATTTAAAAAAATATATAATAAATTTCTCTTTTTTTGAGGCTGGATTCTCTGTGTAGCATTGGCTGTCCTGGACTTGCTTTGTAGACCAGGCTGGCCTCAAAGTCACAGAGATCTCTCTGCCTCTTCCTACCCAAGTGCTGGGATCACAGGCGTGCACCACGATGGACAGCTTGTTTGTGCTTTTTTTATTGCTTCTATTTCCATATTTCCAGAATGTGTTTCATTCTGTCATTCTCCATTCAGCAGAGGCCTGGAGCTCAGCTTCCAGATGGAGAACGGTGGTTCCATTTCTCTCAGGGGAGCTAGAACACTTTAGGGCAACGCCCATGTTAACTAGGCCAAGGTGTGGAAAGAATTTTCTATTGGCTGTTATAGCTAGCTATCTCTTTTATAAAGAAATCACAAGTGGCAGTGGAAATGCTGGTATTCCACAGCCTATGGCAATACCAAAGTGTTACCATTCATGGTTAATCTGCTGTGCTATGCTCTGAGGACTTTCACCTCAGAGGTGCAGGTGAAAGTCCATGCCTTGTTGCCTTGCAACCAAGAAATGGGTCTGGTGAGACCAAGACCCAGTGAGGCCTAAGCCCAGTGGGCCAGAGAGGAGGTCCAGAAGGGGATAAATGATGACTTTCAGGGCCCATGGAGGAAGGCTAATGGTTTCAGACAGCATACAATCAGTCAGCATGCATGCACCCACAGCATGTTTATTTGAAGTTACAATTTATAAACCTTGGGCAGAGGGAAGGATTTCAAGGATGAATGTTTGATATGCTGGGGTCTAGGGGTCAAGGATACTTGGCTTACATACAGTGCTACCATGCCTCATTTTCTATGCAGAAGCATGGTCCTATCCCAAGAAGGAGAACACAGTACTCAATTATCCTATATGTGGGATGATAATCTCCTAGTACAGTTGAAAGTCACTGCTAAAGACTGTGATCCTTAGCAGAGTGATGCATTTCTGGGAATTCCCAGATGCTTGTTGGAGCAGTTTCCTTGACAGGAAAGGGTTTGGCCAATTATCTCCCCTGAGAGCTATATGAGGTTCTTTACAAGACCTGGAGTCATACAGAGCAGGAAGCAGATTTTTAGGCCCTTCACTCAGAAAATAGAGTTTACCATCATAGACCAAATGCAAATAAATAACTATCCAGAGATGTCAGATTCACCCTAATCCAGCAAAGCCTCACTTCTCTCAAATGTTTTTTTCTTGTTTCACGGCTTTATTTAGGGAATTCATTGGTTTCCTCCAATTGTTTGTTTTGCCTGGACTTATTTATGGAATTTATTCATACCACATACTACAGCATATCCTGAATGTACAAATATAGCTGAAAGCCCAAGAAAATGACCTTAAAAGAAACTACATGAAGATGATATTAATCATTAAAGCAATTAGTGCAAAAGGAAGTTGTTTAAGTGTATAATACAAACACACTGTTTCTTTAAAAATCTGCTTTCTTCCACTTGGTTTTTAAAAGTTTATGTATTCTCACACTGGTGCAGACATATATCCAATCATCAGCCACAGAAAACAATATGGTTTCCAAGTGATCCTAACAGATATCATTTTCTTTATCATAAGAGTATGAGATAATTTTAGTAGTCAATTTGTTTTCTGCTGTTGAAACATTTACATGCTTTAATGGAATCTCTTCAATTGGAATAGCCCTCCACCTCTAATGCATTTTTTTATTGTTGGCAAAGGAAAGAACCAGAATGCACAAGTTGAGTGCTGGCCAGTGATTTCTTTGGTTTTGACTATAATCTTATTATATTTGCTTATAGGACAGTGTTATATTTATAGACCTATCTTTGTGATTCCTTTTGACAGGGGTGCTGTGTATATTGTGTGATTTGATTAGTTATAATCTAACTATATTGTTTCTCTTGAAACTCATAGACCTTCACTTATTTTTGCCTTAAATTTTTTATATTATATTATAATTCCTCCAATTTTTGTTTATTTGGAGACTTGATTTAGAGAAACAATTTTACTTTTCTTTTCTTGATCCTAAAATCTTGCCTTTTCTATTTCTTGGTCTATCTGTGTTTTCAAGTTGTTGAAATCATCAATCTTGGTTTTTGCTCCTTAAGTGATTGATAGAGTTAACACATTGGTTTTGGGTTTTTTTTAATTTCTCATATATTGTTGTCTCTTTGTCCTTATTAGCTTCAGTTGTCAACATTTCAAAGCCTACAGTCATGTGAGGGAGCCTAAATTAAGGACATGCCCCCCCTTCAGAGAAGCTGGTTGCTATATCTTTGAGAGATTGTGTTGATTGATGATTGATGTGGGAAGGCTCTTCCACTGAGAGATGTAATATTCCTAAGCAAGTGGTCCTGGGCCACATAAGACAACTACCTGAGCATGAGACAGTGACGAAGCAAGAGACCAACCCAGAAAATGTTTGCCCATGACTTTTGTCTTCATTTTCTTCAAGCATGACTTTCTATGCTAAGCTCCCAAAATGATGGACTGTGATGTGACAGTACCAAACTAAACATGTACACCCACTCATGACCTGGGATGCTTTTAGTTAGGGGATTTATTCACAACAACAAAGTAGCAAATTAGAACAAAAAGTTATGTGCAAAGAGTGATTTTGCACTGGACAGAATCTTGGAATGTTCTCTTTTTAAGGACTGTTGAAAACATCAGGATTTAAGACAGCAAAAGCATTACAAAACTGTACACTGAGCTTCATCAGTTGTTCTGGTAGGACCTACAAGATCAGAGTGTTGAGAGTAATGCTGACAGAAGAAGTCCAGGTCATAGGATTTCAGTGCACAATAGACTCTATGGAAAATTAAGCTAGAGGTCATTTGTGTAATATTTTACCTGAAAATCATACTTATTCTGCCCATGCCTTGAAATTGAGTAAGGCAGAATTAAAAAAATAAAGGACTAGATTTTTTAGATGGAATAGTGAATCTGTTGAATGGTTATTATTTGAGTGGCATTCAAGACCTCAGTGAAAGAAAGAGACAAGTGGAGCAGAAATAAATGTAAAGTCTTTGGTTTGTAGAGAAAAACAGCACTAGGTAGTTTCAGATGGCAGTCACATGCTAAACCAGAGGCAGAAAATTTCAAGGATATTATCACCATCAAAGAAAAGGTCTTAGCACTGGATATAAAACCTAAGATGGTATTTATAGAGTAGTACTCCCTCCTGCTAATTATTCTGTTAATGGAAGGAGTAGGCAAAGTGATTCCTAGTGCCAGGAATGAACTTCATATAAAACTGCTTCAAATGTGGTCCAAATGTGGCAAGGTCCAACCCAATTTAGAATCCAACTTGACAGGCTCACCCATGTTATGCTGGTTCTGGAAACAAGAAAGATGCAAAATTTAAGGTAATAGATTTTTTCTTTGGGGTTTCCATTCAGCATTGTGCCAGTCACCTGTGTTTGGCAGAGTCAGATCCCCAGCAAAGATACCGTAAAGGTTCATTGCATGAAGCGGTGAGGGTCAAGCCTGAATTGCATCTTGACACTAAAAGATGTTAAGATTCCTAAGTTATGAGATATTTCCCATAGAGTACTGCCTGTAGGGAGCAGAAGTAACCAAACTTGGAGATGTATGAGATGTTGCAGGGACAGGACAATCTAAGCCTTTTGAAACAGCAACAGGATTTGATGTTTTCCTTGCTGATCTTCTTTCCTTGGTCCAGTCTTCCCTCCCTATGTACACATTCCTCCCTACTGGAATGGGAAGGTGTATTCTGTGCATCTATGTTGGAATGATGTAACTTGTTTGTGATGTTATAAGATGTGTCAGCCAAAAGATTTTTCTTGTGTGTCAGAAGAGACCGTGGACATTTCAACAGTGTTTCAGCTATTGCAGAATTTTAGGATCATTGAAGTTAGACTACATTTTCATCATGGACTGACCATAATCGTATAGTAAACTTGGTCACAACTTATTTGATTGAATCAAAAAAGCTCCCAGAGAAGATGATGTTTCTGTTTCTGATATTGAAGGAAACATTTTTGTGTAGCTGTGGCTGTCCTGTAAGTCGGTAGGTAGACCAGGCAGGTTTTGAACTTACAGGTCTAACTCCAGTCAAGTGTTGGGCTTAAATTTAGGCCAACGCCCCTGGTATCAATATCACACTCATTGTCTTCTGAGCCTGGAATGTAGGACCTCGGGTTTTAAATTTTGTTTTGTTTCATATATGTAAGAATAAGTTGTTTTGCTGATCTTCATTCACATCTTGCATTTGAAATTTGTCAGAGAGTATATTTAATTTCTTAGAATGGCATGTATTCATGACACTAACACTGAGCTTTCTGAGTCATTGAACTGCCGTGTGTGACATTCTTCCTACCTCTTGTGTTTGTTTTTTTTAAGTTTATTTATTTTATTCACATTTAAATTATTTTAATTTAAATTTGTTTTTTTAAATAATTTATTCTCCAACATAAACTCAGCTCTTTGATCACCTCCTCCTGGGGTGCAGCCTTGCAAGGCCACAGAGGAAGATGATGCCGCCCTCCTTGGTGAGACCTGATAAGTTAGCATCAGATAGAAGGGGAGGAGTTCCTGCCCAATCAGGAGCCTAGGGATAGGGCATGGGGGGCGGGGAGGAGAGTGGGTGGAACTGGGAGGACATGACAGAGGGAGCTTCTGTGGGGATATAAAGTGAATACATTATAATAAATATAATTAAAAAATATTTATCCACTTAACATCCCAATTGTAACCCCCTCCCTTGTTTCTTCCCGGTCTTACCCTACCTTCTTCTTTCCCCCTTATCCCATTTCCTATTTCTCAGATTGTGGGAGCCCTCCTCTCCTATCATATGGCCCCAGCCTATCAAGTCTCACTAAGAGACTTTGGGGTACAGCAATGCCTTCTCCACCAAGGGGAAGTGATCAAAGAGCAGGCAACAGAGTCAATGTCAGAGCCAGCCCCTGCTCCCTTTACTATGGATCCCACATGGAGACTGAGCTGCCTATCAGCTACATCTGAGCAGGGGTCTGGGTCCTTTTCATGAATGGTCTTTGGTGGGTGCATCAGTCTCTGCAAGTCCCCATGGGCCCAGATTTGTTGTCCTTGTTGGTCTTCTCATGAAGATGCTGTCAACTCTGGGTATTTTTATCCCCCAACTCTTTCCTATGACTCCCTGTGCTTTGCCTGCGAGTCTTAGCTTCTGCTTCTATCCCCTGCTGGGTAGAGACTTTCAGATTACATGTGTATTAGGCTCTCATCCTGTTGCCTCTTCTCATTCACTTCTGGAGTAGATTCTATTTGCCCTTTTGAATCAGAATTTACTATCCTCCACAGGGTCCTCCTTTTTATTTAGCTCCTTTATGTCTGTGGATTGTAGTATGGTTATCCTGTATTATGGCTACTATCCACTTACATATGGGTATATACCGTGCAAGTCTTTCCGGTTTGGGGATACCTTACTTAGAATGATCATTTCTAGTTCCATCTACTTGCCTGAAAATTTCATATATATATATATATATCTGAGTAGCATTCCATTGTGGAAATGTACCACAAGTTCTGTAACCATTGTTTGGTTGAAAGACATATAGGTTGTTTCCCAATTCTGACTATTATGAATATAGATACTATGAACATCATTGAGCAAATATCTTTGTTGAATGGTGGAGCATTTTTTGGATATATGCCCAGAAATGGTATAGCTGGGTCTTGAAGGAACAGTATTTCCAATTGTCTGAGAAAGCATCACATTGATGTCTAAAGTGGTTGTATACGTTTGCACTCCCACCAGCAATGGAGGAGTGTCCCTCTTTCTCCACATTCTCACTAGCATGTGCTGTCACTTCAGGTTTTGATCTTAGCCGTGATGGGTTTAAGATATAATGTCAGAGTCATTTTGATTTGTATTTCCATAATGACTACAGATAT
Organism: Pachyuromys duprasi; assembly: GCA_028658305.1. Taxonomy (NCBI): domain Eukaryota; kingdom Metazoa; phylum Chordata; class Mammalia; order Rodentia; family Muridae; genus Pachyuromys; species Pachyuromys duprasi. Next base: position 137,604 of record CM053768.1, on the reverse strand, counting down.
TGGGCATTTGTTAAAATGCATTTTCCACCATTTGATATTACTCTGTGGAGAACTCTCTGTTTAGTTCTGTACCCAAGTTTTAAAGTGGATTATTTGGTTTGTTGGAGTTTAATTTCTTGAGCTCTTTATATATTTTTTATTAGCCCTCTCTGTTCTATGTAGGGTTGGTGAAAATCTTTTCTCAGGCTGCAGGCTGTCGTTTTGTCCTATTGACAAAGTTCTTTCCTTCATAGAAGCTTTTCATTTCATGAGATCCTATTTCTTAGTTGTTGATCTTAGAGCCAGTGCTCTTGGTGTTCTGTTGAGGAAGTCATCTTCTATGCCAATGAGATCAAGGCTCTTTTCCACTTTTTCTTCTAACAGATTTAGCGTATCTGGTTTTATGTTGGAAGTCTTTGATCAACTTGGACTTTAGTTTAGTGCAGGGTGATAAATACGGATCTATTTTCATTTTTCCACATGTAGACTTCCAGTTAGACCAGCACCATTTGTGAAGATGTTGTCCCTTTTCTATTGCATGGTTTTGGCTTCTTTGTCAAAAATCAAGTGTCCATAGGTGTGTGGGTTTATTTATGGATCTTCACTTCAATTCCATTGATCTACCAGTCTGTTTTTATTCTAGTACCCATACAGTTTTTATTACTATTGATTTATAGTAGAGCTTGAGATCAGGGATAGTGATACCTCCTGAAGATCTGCTATTCTACAGGATTGTTTTAGCTATTCTGGGTTTTTTATTTTTCCATATGAAGCTGAGAATTGTTCTTTCAAGTTTCGTAGGGAACTGTGTTCATATTTTGATGGAAATATAATTGAATCTGTAGATTGTTTTTGGTAAGATGGCAATTTTTACTGTGTTGATCCTACTGATCCATGAGCATGAGAGATATTTCTATCCTCTGGTATCTTTTTCAATTTCTTTCTTCAAAGGCATAAAGTTTTTTTTCATATAGGTTTTTCACTGGTTTGTTGAGGATAACACCAAGATACATTACGGGTTTTTTTTTTCCTGCCTATTGTGAAGGGTGTTGTTTTCCTAATTCTCAGTCCTTTTGTCCTTTGCATACAGGAGTGCTACTGATTTTTTTTTTAGTTAACTTTATATCAAGCCACGTTGCTGAAGTGTTTTTCAACTGTAGGAGTTTGGGAGGTCACTTTTGTATACTATCATATCATCTGTAAATGGTGATACTTTGACTTCTTCTTTATCAATTTGTATCCCCTTGATCTCCTTTAGTTGTCTTATTGCCCTAGACAGGACTTCAAGTACTGTACTGAAGAGATTTGGAGAGAGTGTATAACCTTATCTTGTCCCCGAGTTCAGTGGAATTGATTTGACTTTCTTTCCATTTAGTTTGACGTTAGCTATAGTATTGCTGTATATTGTCTTTACTATTTTTAGATATGTGCCTTTGTCCCCGGTCTCTGCAAGGCTTTAAACAAGAATAATCATTGGATATTGTCAAACACTTTTTCAGCATCTGAGGAAATGATCCTTTGTTGTTTTGTGTTTTTTTTTTTTCAATTTGTTTATATGGTGGAGTACATTGATGGATTCCATATATTTAACCAACCCTGCATGCCTGGGATGAAACCTAATTGGTCATGGTGGATGATATCTTTGATATGTTCTTAGATTTGGTTTGGGAGTATTTTATTGAGTATTTTTGCATCATTGTTAATAAAAGAGATTGGTCTGAAGTTCTCCTTCTTTTTCGGAATCTTTGAGGATTTATCAAGGTGACTGTTGTCTTACAAAGGGAGTTTGGTTATGTTGCTTCCATTTCTGTTTTCTGGAATAATTTGAAGAATATTGGTATGTGCTCTTCTTTGAAGGTCTTATAGAAGTCTGCTTTGAAATCATCTGGTTCTTGGCTTTTTTTTTTTTTTTTTTTTTTTTTTTTTTTTTTTTGGTTAAGAGTCCTTTGATGGCTGCTTTTATTCCTTTAGAGGGTATAAGACTCCAACTTTGGTAATTAGACTCTAACAAGAGAATTTTGTGTTTCATTTAGATTTTCAAATTTTGTGGCATATAGGCGTTTGACATAAGAGCTAATAGTTCTTTTGATCTTCTCAGTGTCTGTTATATCTCCCTCTTCCTTTCAGACTTTGTTGATTTGGATAATGTATTTCTGCTATTCACTTAGTTTGGCTAAGAGTTTGTCTATGTTTTTTTTTTAATTTCTCAAAGAACTAACTCTTAGTTTCCTGGATTCTTTGAATTATTCTTTTCTAATTTATTGATTTCAGCCACAAGTATGATTCTTTTCTGTTGTTCTGTCCTTTGATGATAGTGAGGTGTTGAGGTCTTCCACTATTAATGTATGGTGACTGACATGTTCTTTAAGCTTTATCAATGTTTCTTTTTAAAATGTGAGTATCCTTGTATTTGGGGCATTGTTGCTCAGAATTGAGATGCCATCTTGGTGGAATTTTCCTTTGATGAGTATGAAGTATCTTTCCTCATCTCTTTCAATTAATTTTTGTTAAAAGTCTGTTTTATTAGATATTAGAAAGGCTACTCCTGCTTGCTTCTTGGGTCTACTTGCTTGAAAACATTATTTCCTGCCACAACAGCCCAGGAACTTTTCCAGGGATTAGCTGGGTACTCTGAGGTTGAACCCAATTGTTTCCCTCATCATTGGTTTTTTTCTCATCTGGGAAACACAGTTAGTGGTGTTTAGGGGCCTACAGTTCCAACTATTGGTCACTGTGCAGTCTCTGCTACCCTGCTGATCAGACACAGTGTGTGATCAGCCTGGCCATCTGGGATCTGTTTTTTAATTTTTACTAAATATGAGTATTTTGATTGTATGCATGAATATGCACCTCTTGTGTGCCTGATCCTCACAGTAATCTGAAGATGTCTTCAGAACTCATGAACTTATAGCAATTGATAGTAGTTGGTCCCAAGTAAACACTGACAATTGAGCCCAATTATATGCAAGAGCTCCTCCCTTCTGAGCCATCTCTTCTGCCTTATGTTGCTTATATATGACCAGCATTTACATTGCTAATATTTTCATATTTCTATTTTTAGCTGTTTAAACATGCATTCCCTTTTAGTAAGATCTTATTAAAGTTACACTTTAAGCAGGGGCAGTACAGATTTCTGAAAATGAATACACAACTGGAGTGAATGTATAACTCCTTGTAGAAGCTTCAGTAAAGACCTCTGAGTTCTTTCAATCGCTTATGTTTGTTTGATTGACTTTTAGGGGAGGCTTTGTCTTACTATAAAGGTCTGGCTGTCCTGGAACTCTTTGCATAGATCATGCTGTCATCCAACTTAGTAAGATACCCGTGTCTCCCTCCTGAGTTTTGGAATTAAAGGCATGACAGAATATACCCAGCTTGTCCATCATTTTTTTGTAGTTAGTAACTGTTCATAAATTTCTCTGATGTGTACTAGTATTGTTCATCTGTTTGTGTGTATTTGTGTTTTCTTTTTGTGTTTTTTTGTTCATCTGTTAATTTCTCTCTCTGTTTCAGTCTCTATGTCTCTGTCTCTCTCTCTCTCTCTTTTTATTTCACTCTCTTCTCTCTGATTGTCTTTGTCCACATTAATTGCCATGTCTATTCCAAATCTATATCCCATTCAAAAAGTTCAGGTATGACACAGTTAAACCTCATTATTCGGTTTTCTTCTAAAATGACTTAGTGATAACATTAACACTTCTTTTTTTAATAGAAAAGTTTTAATCTTTATTTTTATACTATAGATTATACATGATTAAGAAAGGAGAATATACAAAACAGTGACCAAGAATAATCATCTGTTCTATACCTTTACTTTTGTCTGGTCACTCAGAAATATGATGTTATCAGCTCTGATTGTTGTTGCTTGCCACTTCACATTATTTTTATCCATCTATTCACTGTAGTCAACTTTTCCTTCCACAAGTATATGAACCTCCCTTTTCACATACTAATATGCCACATCCCTGAGGCCTGGTTAAAACATGATATTCAGTGCCAGGTTGTCTTTTGACTGATGTCACCCATATGTTCAGTGTCCTCTGATTACCACATCTCATTTGTTTCTAGATAAAATATCATGACTGTCTTTTTTCCTTCCACCTGTTTCATGACAGGTTCCTGACCTACTCATCCAAGTAACTGAAGACGATTCATAGATCGCTCAAGAACACAACTAATGGTTACTTTATATTCATGTCTTACAAACTGATGAAACTCCTTTAACATAGGTTTTCAAAGTGTGCCTTTGGTTTTTCTTACAAACTAACCTTTAGGCTTTTTCTTCTCCCCTCCTTCACCCGATGCACAGCACCTAACTGTCTAACATTAGTACTCTGTTTCAGAAAATAAATGGAAGAAGCACTAGAATTATATGATTATATTGCCAATGAAGTATAAATTTATATTGTTGCCACTGTTTCTGTTGTACAAATGTATGGCATATTTTAGAATTCAGTGACCTTCAATGATGTGCATGTGAAATTCAGCCAAGAACAGTGGGCTTTGCTGGAAACTTCCCAGAAGCAACTCTACACAGATGTGATGCTAGAGACCTGCAGAAACCTCACTGCTATAGGTAAGATTGCAATTTTTCTTTCACTTTTAAAATAAGGAGAAAATTCTTACTTTGTTATTAATCCTCTTCTGTAATTCGAATTGAGAATGCGGTTGAATGAGGTGAATAAATCAGGCATGGTTCTAAGGGTCACAGAAGATAATGATTTAAGTTTTGCCTTAATAATAATATGATATTTCCAATAACATATATTTTCTGGTACTATATTTTAGGCTACAATTGGGAAGACCATAATATTGAAGAACATTTTCAAAGTTCTACAAGTAATAGAAGGTAATTTCACGTGCATATACGATACATATATGAATCTTAAGAAATTTTAATGTGTCCTGGAAGTTTGTTTTTGTTTTCTTTGTTTTTTTTTCTTGGCTGATTTTAATTTTTTGTTTTGAAACAGGTTTTTTTTTGTGTGTGTGTAGCCGTGGCTATCTTAGACTTGCTTACTGGACTAGCCTGACCTCAAAATCACACAGATCTGCCTGCTTCTGCCTCCACAAGTACTGGGATTAAAACACGTACCAGCACACCTGGCTGTGTCCTAGAAGTTTTAAAGAAAAGCAACAGTGTAAAAACAGCACTGCTTTAAGTGTACTGATGATCATTAAAAATCTCACAGTTCCATGTACTTCAACATCAGGTATCTGATTTGTGTTTGCAAGGCACTCACCTAAGAAAGAAGAAAATAAAATAATGTTGTAACAGAAAATACTATTTGCGTCATATGGACATAACAGCTACTGAGTTGAACTGCCAATCTGTTTACTCTCATTCTATCTACTCAGATATTGTAAGAGGTATACACATTGAATAGGTGATCAGTATGTGTCCAAAACCCTCTAATAAGCAAATATATCATAGTACAACTAGTGTTGCTCATATTCTTATAGTAACATTGTAAAGTTTAGTGAAAGTAACAGCTTATGAGAGTCAAGAATATTGTTGCTGAGAACCCTTAATCCTTATATGACATGTCTGTGATAAAAATTAAAATGTGTTATTTCAAAGTGGAAATCTTCTATTATTCTTGTAATTTAAATAGGTATATCAAATGTCACAATGATTCCAAGGCACATGAGCATAGGGATATTGAAAGAAGCAGTGTACCTGTCATTCTCCAAGACAATTAATTTTGTAGTAGTCCCCACTTTGAGTATATTTTCTGAATGTGATAACTGGTTACTGTTAATTAGTTTTGCAACTTCACTGAGAATTCATCAGCAAACTAATACTGCTGAAAATACCTATGAATACTAGGAATTTGGAACTTCTGCTTGTCCTGATTCACTTTTCAAATGAAGTGTCATTAATACTGTACAAAAATTTGTGAATGTGATTGCTGTGGTAAAGCTCTGAATTTTTACAATACTCTTCATATACACGAAAACACTCTTATAGAGAAATGATGCTATAAAAATGAGCCACATAACAAATGCTCTTACCATCACAGGGATCTTCAAAAATATCCATAATGAAGGGGAATACCATGGATGTAAATAAAATGATAAAACTTTAAAATTTGATCCTTTTTTTACCACTAGACCAAATTATGAAATTAATTCATATAGATAAATATATTTATCAGTGTAATGAAATGACTGTCATAAATCTTTCACATGTGCCAATTATCTTTGCAGGCATGAAAGCAGTCATACTGGAGAGAAACACTCTAAATGCACTGTATGTGATAAAGCCTTTGCCTATAGCAGTGATCTCATACAGCATAAAAGAACACACACTAGAGAGAGGCCTTATGAATGTAATCAATGGGGTAAAGCCTTTGCAAAAAACAGTACTCTCTTATGCCATAAAAGACACACTGGGGAGAAACCTTATTTATGAAACTAGTGTGGTAAAGCCTTTGCAGATAACAGAAATCTCACAAGCTATAAATGAACACGTACTGGAGAGAAGCCTTATGAATGTAACCGATGTGATAAAGCTTTTGCACAAAACAGTCGTTTCATAAGCCATAAAAGAACACACACTGGAAAGAAGCCTTATGTATGTAACCAGTGTGGTAAAGCCTTTGCAGATAACAGTCTTCTCACAAGCCATAAAAGGACACATACTAGAGAGAAGTTTTATGAATGTTCTGAATGTAGTAAAGCCTTTGCACAGCGGAAGAGTCTGCAAAAACATAAAAAAAACACATAGTGGACAGAAGCCTTGTGATTGTAACTAGTGTGATAATGCCTTTGCATGTAACAGCCATCTCCTAAGAAAAGAACACATAGTAGAGGAAAACCCTATGAATATAAACATGTGGCAAAGCCTTTGCTCATAACATCTCTTAGTACATAAAAGAACACATACTGGAAAGAAGCTGTATGACTGTAACCAATATGGACAAACTTTTGCTCTTCAGAATCATCTTCACACTCATGAAAGAAATCACACTAGACAGAAAGCCTATGAGTATTTTTAGCATGGTGAAGCCATTCCACATTGTATAATCATCATCATAAAAGAATTCATACTGGAGAGAAAACTTATGAATATGCTAAAATGATGAGACCTTACATAAATCTATAGTCATCATCATCATAAAAGTATTTTTACTGGAGAGGATTTCTATGAATATAAGCAATGTGGTAAGGCCTTTGTGTTCTTTGGTCCACTGAGATCTAACAGAACTGAAAAACTAGTTCAATGGAAATGCCACCCTTTTCTGAAGGGGAAGTGGAAAGGGAATAAAGACAATAGGAATGGAGGGTAGTACTGGGGAGAGAAGGGAGGGGACTATGATTAAAATGCAAAGTAAATAAACTTATTTTTTAAAAAGAATACTAAG
>CM053768.1:77777-123397 GCA_028658305.1 Pachyuromys duprasi | reverse complement strand
AGACGGTTTCTACAACCAAGGACCATGTGTGGATGTGGCCTGGAACCCCTGCTCAGATGGGCCCCATGATAGCTCGGTGTCAGACTGAAGATGCTAGTGAGGGAAACAGGGGCTGTTTCAGTCATGAACTTGATGGCTGACTCTTTGACCCTCCCCCATACATGCCGGGGAGTGACAGACTGGCTAGATCCCAGGGGAGGACATTGCAGCCAGCCCTGAGGAGACAGGATGAGCTGGGGTTGGATGGAAGGGGGGAAGGTCCTCCTCCATTGGTGGACTTGGAGGGGGTGGGGAGGAGATGAGGGAGGGAACGGGAGGGTGGGAGGGGCTGAGGGAGGGGGCTACACTTGGGATGCAAAGTACCTAACCTGTGATTGATACAAAAATAAATTAATTAATTAAAAAATAAAATAAAATATTTGCACTCTGTTAGTGTGCACATACCTGTGTCATGGTGTGTATGTGGCAGTGAGAGGACAGCTTATTGCTGAATGTCATCTACATCTCTAATGTGGGTTCTAGAGTTGAAATTGAGGCAACTGTTTGGTTCAGGTGACCTCAATGGCCCTTACTTAGGTTTAAAAAATTTTTCTGTACATGCTGGTATGAGAGTGTGCATATGCCATAGCCCAAATATAGAAACAAGAGAAAAAATTGGAGCAATATTAATCTCCCAGAGCTTGATGTCATGTTATCAGGCTTAGCAGCAACCAACTTTGCCTACTGAGACAATTCTCTGACACTCACTTGAAGTTCTCATATATGTTATAAACAAGTGTTTACTCCTAAGAATAAATCAATACATTCCAAAAGCTAGTGCTACATATCATTTTCATTTACAAATAAAATTTATCATTCATATTACCCTGATTTCCTCAATTATTACGTGAAAATATGTTTACAATGTGAAAAGACAACATTTTATTCATGTAATATCTCAACTAATCTTCTTTGAGCATGAGGAAGACAGCTCTGTAGGACACATTTGTGGTATCCAAACCTGACAACTTGACCTCAATCATTATATAAAGATGGACAAAGAAGACGCCACAAAGTTGTCTCCCAATCTCTACATATCTGACATTGCCTAAAAACCCATAATCATGTTATGCACACACACTAGAAGTGGTTTTAAAATAAATATTCTTGCTCTTAATTATCTAGAACCTTCATATATTTCCTGTGCAATGCAGTACTTGAGATGAAATCACAAATGGATAATTAAGAGGAACATGCAGAATCATGGAACATCAAAACATATATACATATTCATGTTACATCAAGCTATGTAGTGAGATATACAATTGGTTGCTAATTATTCCACTTCATTACATCTCTATGATAGATGAAAACACAAAACTTTTATTTACCATATTAAATACATTCATAGGGTTTCTCTTCAGTATGATTCATTCATGATAATAAAAACTATAGAAATGTACAAAGGTTTCATCATACTAAATATATTCATGAAGTTTTCCCTCCAGTATGATTCCTTTCATGGTTTGAGGATCAATGTGCCATTCAAAGGCTTTAGTACACTGGTTATATTCTAAGGGTTTCTCTCCAATATGAATACTTTCATGCCATCGGAGATCACAGAAATGTGCAAAGGCTTTACCACATGGATTACATTAATAGTTTCTCTCCAGTATGTGTTCTTTTATGCTTTTGGAGACTACTGTGTTGTGAAAAGGCTTTATGATATTGATTACATTTGTGGGGTTTCTCTCCAGTATGAATTCTTTTATGCTGCTTGAGATCACAACAACATACAAAAGCTTTACCACATTTATTACATACATAGGCTTTCTCTCCAGTATGAATTCTTTCATGCCTTCGGAGATCACTGGAATGGGCAATGGCTTTACAATATTGACTACATTCATAGGATTTCTTAGCAGCATGAATTCCTTCATGCCTCTTGAGAGCACAGAAATGTGCAAAGGCTTCGTCACACTGATTATATTCATAATGCTTCTTTCCAGTATGTGTTCTTTTATGCCTTTGGAGACTACTGGGCTGTGAAAAGGCTTTACCAGATTGATTACATTTGTAGGGCTTCTCTCCAGTATGAATTCTTTCTTGCCTCTGGAGATCACACCAACAAGAAAATGCTTTATCACATTGTTTACATTCATAGGGTTTCTCTCCAGTATGTGTTATTTTATGCTTTTGGAGACTACTGAGTTGTGAAAAGGCTTTACCATATTGGTCACATTCATAGGGTTTCTCTCCAGTATGAATTCTTTTATGGCTCTGGTAGTTACTAAGATCTGCAAAGGCTTTACCACATTGATAACATTCAAAGGATTTCTCTCCAGCATGTGTTCTTTTATGATTTTGGAGACTACTGTATCTTGAAAAGGCTTTTTCACACTGATTGCATTTGTAGGACTTCTCCCCAATATGAATTCTTTCATGCCTCTGGAGATCACGGCAATGTTTAAAGGCTTTACCACATGGATTACATTCATAGGGGATCTCAATATAATGTGTTCTTTCACAGCTGCAAAGACAATTGGTGTATGCGTAAGCTTTTCCATATTCAATACAGTGATGGTGAATTCTTTTTCAGTGGAAATTAAGTTTACAATTTGATCTAAATGTAAAAAGGACTTACATCTTAATGTTTTACTACTTTGTTTACATTCACAGTTTCCTCCCTGATTGTGGATGTTTTGCACCTCTGAAGGTACCTTTGTTGGTAAGAAACATTATTACATAGCTTTTTTATAGCATCGTTTTTCTTTCTTTCTTTTTATAAGAGAATATTTTTATTAATTAGTTTACTTACTTTGTATCCCACCCATAGCTCCCTCCCTCTTCAACTAATGATCCCACCCTCTCTCCCTCTTCTCTACCCATGCCTCCCCATCCACTGATGGGGGGTCCTAGCTCTATAAGTAGTTTTTCACATATTTGAAAAGCACTAGAACTACCTGTACAAGAGTGACTGCATTGATAAATTTTCCTATAGTGGAAGTCACACTACCTTTGTAAAGTGAACCAAGGTAAATACAATATCCACAGGACTAATAATCATAGGGATTTTCTGTAGTGTGATTTCTTTGGCTATATTGCCAATTAGGTTCAAAACCTAATTAAGTATATTAATTTCTTAATCTTCCCCTGCTTTCACTAGACTTTCTAAATGTGATACAAGTTTATGATTCATTTGTTATTAATAATGAATTAAAACATTAATGAATATAAATTTTTAATGTTGTCACTATCATGGTTTCTGTTGTACACATGCATAGCATAGTTTAGAATGCAATAACCTATGATACTGTGCACGTGAAATTCACTGAGGAAAAGTGGGCATTCCTGAATCCTTCCCAAATGTATCTCTCCAGAGACATGATGCTGGAGACTTACAGGAACCTCATGGCTATTGGGGAAACGGGAAACCTTCTTTAACTGTTTCAATAATAATGTAATTCTTATTTATGATTATTTATAATTTGTGATTATTATTTAATTATTATTAATAAATTAAATGTAAACATATCACATTCACAGAGTCTATTCAAAGTAAGGACTACTACATATCTTCTCCTTGTTCTTGGAGAGAGGTATGATTCTTTTTTAAATATCCTTATGCTCCAATGACTTGAGTAACAAATGGAAGATCCCCACATTCACACAGTTTGACCTTTTGTTCTTCAAAGACATGTGTTATAGGGATCATTGTTCCTCCACATCAATTTTGTTGACTCTCATATTTTCCATCTAACTAAACTTAGCAACTTTAATTCAAGTATTTGAGTTACATCAGCTTTTCTATGGCATATTTGCTCATGAGTAGATTTTGTACATAAATTTATCAGCTATTTAAGGAGTTTGCTTTTTCCAATATCTGAGTCGTGCAAGACTCAAGAGATTGGAATTTCTTCAGAGCATCTGTAATGTGGATATGAGTAATAATTTATATAGAAAAATTAAATTTAGAATCTTGTTGCACTGGCAAAAGATCACATCCGAAGTCCCTCTATGTCTATGTGATCTGGCTGGAATATAAACAATACTTTAATCCAGGAGACAGAGGCAAGCAGATCTGCCTTCAGTGCCGGCCTGCTACAGAGCAAAGTCCAGTAAAGAAAAGGTTAGTTTCAGACATGTTGATACCTGTGTTTAATCTCAAACAATGGGTATAAAAATAGTTGGTAGAAGGAAGCACCCATGTTTGAAAGTGATGTCTAATTGAGTGCAGAAAAGGGGACAAATTCAGAAAAATATTTGACAGAATAAGATAAATTCATCTCTTACAAAAGAGAGGAAATGAAGCTCCTTAAGGGGCACTGCATGGAGAGAGGAGGCAGTTTTCCTGGGACACTATGAGAAAGATAGGTTGGAGAGAGGGAACTAGGGTGAAGATCAAATGATCCAGAAAATAAGAGCCTGAGGATTAAAAAAGAATGCTGGATTTAGTTTGAGGCAAAACAAAGGAATTCAGAGGATGGGAGAAAAGCCAGATAAATCAGACAGTAAGGAAAATGGGTTTGGGAGAATTTAATGTTCCTTAATATACTTAAAGTAGTGTTCTTTCACTATTACTTTTCCTTAAAACTTCTGGGATACATTAAACTTTTATCACAGGAATATTTATATCAGTTTCCACAAGAGAATTACCTTCCATGTCTTCTAGAATGTTGACAATGTTCTTCAATATTATGGTCTTCCCAATTGTAGCCTAAAATATGTACCAGAAATTATATGATATATTTTTGAAAATTATGAAAAATTTAAGTTACTATCTTAAGTGAATCTTAGAAACATGCCTGCTTTATTCTTCTGCATTCCAATTGAAATTATGTAAGAGTATCAATAAGAAAAAACAAAAACAGTAACAACAGGTGCCCTTTTTTCTTAATAGTGAAAGAAAATTCACTGTCTTACCTACAGCTGTAAGGTGTTTGTAGGTCTCCAGCATCACATCTTTGTAGAGACTCTTCTGGGAAGGATCCAACAAAGTCCACTCTTCTGGAGTGAAATTCACAGCCACTTCCTCATAGGTTATTGTTTTCTAAAATACCCCATACATGAGTATCACAGAAAGCATGACAGTGCCAACACTGCAAATGTATACTTCATTGACAATGTATTCCTATAATTCTGGTGCTTCTCTTACTAATCTCCTCACACCGAAGTTGATGTAATCAATTGATGTAATCACCAACTCATTTTAGAAGAAAACTAAATTATGAGGTTCACCTCAGTCCTCTCTGCACCCATTGAATAAAATAGAGCTTTGCAAAAGAAATGCCAATTAAAATACATAGGGACAAGCAAATAGATGAACAGTACAAAAAACACATCACAGAAATGGTATGCTCTATTACTAACTACCAAAATTATGGGCAAACAGGATGTATTGGCTCATACCTTAATGCTGGCACTCAGGAGGCAGAGGTATATATTCAGACCCTGGTCACTCTAGGCTCATGGCCATCCCATGATGAAAATGTATTTAGTCTAAGTTCAAAAGACCTAATAGTCTGCAACAGCTCATACACTCTTCAAAAGTCCAAAGTCTCTTCTGACACTAAAGACAATGTCTTGACTACAACGTCTTCTAAAATTACAAAATAAATTTTATCTGATAAAAGGAGATATAAAGATAGAGTTGTAAATATAAGTCCTTTAAACAAGAACTTCAAGAGTATAAGCAAAAGCAAAAGCAGTGAAATCATTGGTCAGCACTTACCCTGTGCACTACACTTCTCTGGTTTTGCAATAGTAGAAACTGGGATGGGAGCAGACGGCTGTTGCACCAAAATCAGAGAAATTTCCTAAAAGTATGGTGATGTTTCAACAATGGAATAAGTAGTTTTGACTAGTGAAAGTATCTTTGAGTTTTGATAATGAAAGTAATGTGGTCAGGATCACTTAGAAACTATTTTGTTTCCAATGATTAATGATTGGAAAGAAGTCTGAAAATGAAAATATTTATAACCAAATGCAAGACAACACATTTTAAAGATTCAGTGCATAATTTGTATTTATACCCTAAACACCTTGTTTTCTCTAACGCTTTATTAGTCTAAGCACATTTAAAAACAGGTGTATCCCAACTTTTATGTGTATGTTTGGATATGGGAGAGAATGTCTTTCCTGTGTATATAAGTAACACCAGGCAAAGGATGTCAAATCTCCTGGCTCTAGAGTAGCCAGTGGTTATTTGAGCCTCCTGAGTTGGGTGTTGGTATCTGAATTCAGGTGAACTCACCAAAAATACTTGCTAAAAGATATTTCCAGAACCTGTACTTCTTTTTAAATAAATTTTTATTTTTTTAATATTTATTACAGTTTATTTACATTGTATCCCAGCTATAATCCCTTCCCTCATTCCCTCCCAATCCCTTCCTCTATCCCTCATCTTCTCCCATGCCCCTTTCCAAGTACACTCACAGGAGAATTTCTCCTCCCCTTCCATCTGACCCTAGCCTATCTGGTCTCATCAGGACTGACTGCTTTGTCCTTTCTGGCTTGGGAAGGCTGCCCCCCCCAAAGAGAGGTGATTAAAGAGCCAGTGAGTTCATGTCAGAGACAGTCCCTGTTCCACTTACTAGAGAACACACTTGGAGTCCGAGTTGCCATGGGCTACATCTGAGCAGGGGTTCTAGGTTATATGCATTAATGGTCTTTGGTTAGAGTATCAGTCTCAGAAAAGATCTTTAGGCCCAGATATTTTGGTTCCGTTGCTCTCCTTGTGGAGTTCTTGCCCCCCCCCCCAGGTCTTTCTATATCTCCCTTTTTTCAGAACATTCCCTGCACTCTGACCAATATTTGGTTATGAGTCTCAGCATTTGCTTTGATACCCTGCTGGGAAGAGTGTTTCAGAGGCCCTTTGTGGTAGGCTCCTGTCCTGTTTCCTGTTTTTCCTTCTTCTAATGTCTATTCCATTTATCTTTCTGAGTGAAGATTGATCATACTTCTTTTTATCTAATAAAATAAAGTCTTTCGCAGATTAACAACAAATAGAAATAACTTTAGTAAATGAAAGAAATAAATCAGGGGACCTTGGAAACCTGATGCATCAGTAGAAAGATGTTAGATATGGGAGCAGGTAGGTTTCTGTGGATCTTTTCCACTGTATTATAGAAGACCCAATTCTCATGGTTGTCCCAGCACTACAAAAGAAAACCAGTGGCAGGTTTTCCTTCCCTGTGGATTACACACTCACACTTTCTTTCCTGCTTCTGTGATGCCACCCCAACTCTTCTCTTAAACAATGAGCCATGCATACATAGAGGCCAAGGTGGTACACCAGGGACCTTCTCCAATATCTTTGTTACCCCAAACCCAAATTCTCAGGATCTTTCCTGCTGTTACAACTGTACACATGTGACACCTTTGCCTCCATAACATCTCAGCAAGCATATTACCATGAACATACTGGCCAAAGAGATCACTAAAATAGCAACACTCAGCCAACACACTCTCTGAAAATGCAGAGCAATAACAGAAACCCAAGAACAAAACTCCCACAAAACTAATCAGCACTTAGACCTATGATTGCCCCAAACCCAGATGCCTAGGCACAGCACAAGAATAGATTCATGCAGTCAGGCAATACATCACCACCTGAGCTCAACTATATAACCACAGTGATATAAAGCTATCTGACAATTACAAAACATTCTACAGAAACACAAAAGAAGATACCTTCTTCTCAACACTTCATGAAATTTTCTATAAAATTGACCATGTACTGAGACACAACCTAAGTCTTAATAGAAACAAGAAAATTTAAATAACATACTGCATCCTATCTGCCTACCATGGTATAAATGCTTTTTGAAAATGCAGTCCCAATATTGTCTCAGGAGGCAGCCTCCAGAGCCCATCCTTCTTCAAGCAACTCTTACATTTCGCTCCCCCATTATGTTAGGAAAGTTAAACCAACTTCACATTCCCAAGCTTGCAGAAACATCTCCCACCTGGCCCCTTGAAATATTTTCCTAATTATCTTTTAACTGGTTAGACATGCTGCTGCCTTAACCAAAGTGCCTTAAATTGTAAAAATACAGTACTTGCAAAGCCCTCACTGGACAGAAGACCCAGTTCTTTGTTTTCTGATCACTTTGAACTCCTGACCAAACATCTAACAATATAAAATAAGGACCTTGGATTTCAGATCGAATGTTATGGAAAAAAGTTAAAGGCCTTGAGGCGAGTTGTTCTGGATCAGGCCCAGCTTTCAACAGAAAGACCCTTGACAAAATCCACAATGTTAACATTTGATTGGTTGACCCGACACTCACCAAGAGCTCTTGTCTTATAAATTTAACCCTTTAAATATACAATTTTGTATGCATTCAGATCCAGAACTGGCCGCCTCCCTGTGCTCAGAAAGTAAAGCTTTCATTTTAACCTTCTTTCCTGAAGTAGGTTTTCTTGGCTTCCACCCCGAACCCAATATAGTGAAGATACTCACATGTTCCCTCCACCCACATCAACCCCTGTGGTAATGGCTAAGAAAAGGAATCGCTCCTGTGGCTCCTTCAGTCTACAGGTTCCCATTCAGGCCCAGGAATTAACCTGCACAGCAGCTCCAGCTGTGTGCAGCTGCTCCACCAAATTGGGGGCAGCAGCCACACACTCACCATGTTGTGACTTTGGAACACGACTGGAATCCCCTTACAACACACAGCAGCTGTGCTCAGACCACAGCACACCAACAAATCAAGCCTGCTTAGCTATACAGCAAACATGCAGCATGGCTCCTGGAAGACCCAGCCTCTTACAATGACTGGAGGGATAGCCTCTGGGTACTGATTGGCCAGTGAGTCTTGAGTGACATGAGCACCTACCTTAAGGTTAGAGTGTACTGAAGGGACAAAGCTTAGTGATTTTGGGCCTTGGATTGCATTTCAGGACCACACCTTTTCCAGATCTTCACAGATTTCTATTTTAGTATCATTTGTGGCTGTCCTTCCCTAGCCTACCTTTGTCTTCCAGCACTCAATAGGCAATTTCACTCTTCCTCCTGGAATTAAGGTTAATAGCTGCACAGCCCATTTTTCAACATGCAGCAGAAATGAAAAATCTGTCCCACACGTGGAAGGGTGCCAAGAATATTAAGAATTAAAGAGAGGTTTTAGAAAATGCAATGAGATAATGGGCTGGGGCTGGGTCTCAGTTGGTATGGTGCTTGACAAGCATGAAGGAAGCTGTGGGTTCAACCCAGCACCACATAAAACTTGACATGGTGGTGTTGCCTGTTGTCAAAGCACTTAGGAGGTACAGGTAGAATAATCAGAAGTTCAAAGGTATTCTTGGATAGTTTGTTTATAGCTGTCCTTGGCTAAAGAGGTCCTGTTTGAAAATGTAAAGCAAAACAAAACAAGCATTTTTTTTTTGCAGCATGGAGGATGAAATCTTTGCTATCATACAGGAAGAGCATGTTTTCTTCTATTGAGCTAAATCCTCAGATTCCCCAAATATACTTTCATCAATTAAAAAAGAAACTGAGAGGGCTAAAGGAATGGCTCAGTGGATAAGAACACTTCCTGCTTTTCCAAAATTAAACCTAAGTTTGATTCATAATATCCACTTAAGGTGGCTCACAGCAGCTGGTCTACCTCCACAGGATCCTGAGAATTCTTCTGGCCTCCTCAGATGACAAACACAAAACCGAACTACAACAAACAAACAAAGTTTTTTTATCCCAACACTTGGGAGAAAGAGGCAGGCAGATACTTGTGAGTTCAAGTCAGGTCTTGTCTACAGAGTAATTCCAGGACAGCCAGGGCTACATAATGGGATCATGTCTTGAAAAACAAAAAATAAATAAATATGAGAATTTAAATTATTTTTCAAAATAATTACACTGTATTAACAGGACAAAAGAGGCATCGGACACCCTAAACCTGGAGTGCTGGGAAGCAAACTGAGGTCCTCTGCAAGAAAAACTATCAGTTTTAACTCCTGAGCTATCTGGTCAGGTACTCCTTCCCTTTGAAGACATAATTCCATGTCACCTAGGCTGGCCAAAAACTCCATGTAGCTGAGGATGACCTTGAACTTCTGTCTTTCTACTTTCACCTCACCTGTGCTGGGGACTGCAGGTGTTTCCTACCATATTTCTCTTACAAAAGTGCAGAGGATCAAACCCATGCCTTCATACATGTTAGGTAGTCACTCTCCCAACTGAGTTACAGCCTCAGGAGGAGGTCCTTTTCATCTTGATGCTGTTCAACAGAAGCCAGCACACAAAATATTTGTAGAAGAACATTTTTTTAAATGGGGTAAAAGAATAGAGGGATGTGGGTGTCAGGAGCAGTTCGTTGGCTTTTTATCACATGAGATTTTAGTAATAGTTTAGATTTTTCTAGAGAGCTTCAGAATTTTAATGGGTGCAAAGCAGAAGAAGAGAGGATGTATAAGCTTAGTATTTCACACCAGTTCCCCCTGCACTCTGGAAGACAAGGTAGGAAAATCCAGACTTTGATGCCAGCCTAGGCTACAGTGTGAGTTGGAGTCCAACTTGGGCTGTGTTAAGACCCTGTCTCAAAAATTAATTAATTAATGGAAGGCCCATGCAAATGTCAACTCTTACGCTCATAATAGAACCCCCAAATATATAAACGGTTAAGATTTCAGATCTTAGAAATCCTGATATACCCTATTTTCAATAGACATTCCCATTTTTCCTCCTGAATCCCTAGGTACAGCTACTGTGCTGAATTTTATTTTACCTAGACTTATCTAGAACTCTTTCTGTGAGTCAGGCTGCCCTCCACTACTCAGCAGTCTCCCTCAGATGGGAACCACCACCCCTGCAGAATTCATGATCGCACCTTTCCTTCCATGACACATCCCACCATGCCCACCCTGTCCAAGGCCTATCCCCAAATCCTAGAATAATCTATTTCATAAGTCATCCTGGCTGTCACTGAGCTGTCACTGATGGTCCAAATATGGTCTTTGCCCTCACTTACTTATTAAAAGAATATAAGGCCCATCTATGTTGGTGAAAGGGAGGTAGAGGCAGGAGGATATGGAGTTTAATCTCACCCTCTGTTACATAGAAAATTTGAAAGTCAACCACGTCTACAGGAGATCATGTCTCAAAAATAAAAAAAGGTAAAGGAACACGAAGAGGAGTCAAAGAATCATGGGTCCATTCATTCATTCTTCAAGCTGTACAGGCAGCTTTAACATGTATGGCTGTTTACCTAAAAAGACCTGACACTAAACACACACACACACCCTCCCTGCCACCACCACTCTGCCCCAAGACAGGTAAAAGTTGGAATAGGTGAAGGATGCAATCATAGTTTTGATGCCAGGTTCGCCCAGCAGCGAGGGTAAGACTTTACCTAACCACCTAACCTTGCTCATGCCCCAGACCTGGGGTCTGAAGATGCTCTTTCTGGTCATGCCACTTCTAAGAACCAAGCCAGAAGTCTCGCCCTTGTCTGATCCCTATACTGGTCACTCCCTTTCCACTAGCTCTTCCTCCATTTCATTCAGCCCCTGGCCTCAAGGCCCACCTCCTAGGAAGGCAACCTCATTCCCATTCTCATAACTCCGTTGGTCAAATACTACAAGAGCCCACC
Organism: Pachyuromys duprasi; assembly: GCA_028658305.1. Taxonomy (NCBI): domain Eukaryota; kingdom Metazoa; phylum Chordata; class Mammalia; order Rodentia; family Muridae; genus Pachyuromys; species Pachyuromys duprasi. Next base: position 111,827 of record CM053768.1, on the reverse strand, counting down.
TTCCACCAGTATCACTGGCTGCTTAGATGTTAATCTTCACATTACACCTCCTCCCATCTTAAGAGTTGCCAGGGATGAGGTTGGAGAAGAAAATAATGGACATCTCAAGACCTTTCCTGACTGCTTAGAAGTCCCCTAGCCAGGACCACACCTCATAGGTCATGTGTCAATTGGCCAGTTCTCTTGTCAGTCTTCTCTAGTGGACCTAAGGGAATGGTGAATTGGTTGAATCTGCTTGAGATGGGGGCAGGACATTGGATCCTGTCAGTGGGCGAAATGGCAGCTGAAGAGCTGTCAATGGTCCCAGGAAGACTACAGAGAGGGCCTGGGCTACAGTGGTTGCACAGACGTGACTTTGGGCATTGGAGAACCACTAGAAGCACAGGGAAGCTCAGCGCTGTGATGGTGGAACTCTTGATGGAGCTAGACCTGCTCCGGATGATGTCTTCTCCTGGAGGCATCAAGTGCTGCGGGGCACTGCAAGGAAGTCAGCTTTGAGCATGAAACGGGGTCGCCTCGCTTCCAGAACCACTCTAGAAATATGGACAAGGTATTCCCATTTCTGGACCCTGGAACTCGGGCCTCCTCCCACCCATGTTTGCAATCTCCTTCCACTTCCCTCCCAGAGCTTCTAGGACCCCGTGTCTCTTGCTAATGACTCCCCTAGTCAGGATCAGGATCCCTGTGCATCTTTCCCAGGACCCGTCTCTCAGAACCTGTCCAAGGCTTCCCATCCACCAATCTACATACCTGCCCTCCAACATGCATGCCTCCCTCCAATTCACCAGCAGGGTCCCAGAAACATTCCTATCTTAACTTCCCTTGCCTTATGTCCTCCTATACGCCCCACATGGGTTCTTCTTATGTGCTGGCCTGCAATCATCATCAGAACCCTATATTCTTTCCTACTGACTCCCCTGAAACCTATGCCTCATAACTTAAATGAGAAGATTCCCACCTGAATCCACAGATATCAGCTCAGCTTGCTCATTTGGCATCCCTCCTGGTTAAAGACACTGCTATAAAAATCATTTCTTGTCTTCAGAGAAGTCTATCCATTGTTGCTGAAGTTGACCCATCTAGATCCCAGCATTCTGAAGAAATGAATACCCAGAACTTCCCAAAAGATAATAGTGAATCCAATCCCCCATAGACATACACTGGTGTGTGGGCCTGAAAAGTGTTGATCATCATAAAATTGGTTACATCACAACACGTTGCTAATGTCAACGACTGTGAAAGTATGAAAGAGATCTCCATCCTTCTCATCCATCACTTTCTGTGCTGTGACTATACCAGCTCAAAGTCAGGTCATGGATCTCAATTCTTGCACAGTCCCTTCTTCATTTGTAAGCCCAATAAGATCCAGAGAGACTGGAGGATGCTCATTCACTGGCCTGTTTTTCTTTTTCACTGATCAGTCAAGGTCCAGCCTGGAAGGAGTTTTAGAACTTTTCACAGCAGTGTGCAGCAGGGGTAGGATTGGGTGTTCAAAGAAATTCCCCATAACATGGCATGAGGCAAGCCAGGGCTATAGGAGACATTGCTCTGTACAGAAATAAACAATCAACAGCACTTGAGAAAAATGAAAAGGCATCCCCGATGACATGGAAACATTGGGAATAACAACACATAAGAGATGAGGGCAGTGATGCATTTAGAGACAATCAAATTTAGTAGAAAATCAATAACTGACTTTTAAAAAACATAAATGTAATTGAAAAAAGAGCATAGGTGTGGTGACTTGGAAAAATATCAGGCGATTCCCTGAGAGAAGTAATGGTATTTATAAGATACTGTGTACCCTTCCCTCAAGTGTGATATTGCTTGTTTAGATCTGTAACCTGACACACACAGCTACAGTGAATGGCCTGTGCCTCAACATTCAGAATTGGCATAAATACGTCAGTGGATTAGATATATCTACAAAGGACAGTCCTGTAGTTGGATATTCAATATTCATTGGATCAAGCTATTCTCCCCAAATTGTACACCCATCAATCTTGTTTGTCTTCATTCATCTGACACTAATTCATACGTGCTATGAAATAACAAAATCGCGATCAGATCCCTTTTCACAGTGGTGTCATCAGCTGCTGTTTGACTATCCTATTTCTCCATGTGATGTGCACAATAAGCGAGTCCTCCTATTGTGGTCTGAAGTCAGAAGCTGAGCTCCACATGTATATATTTTTTTCCTGCTACTGCAATAGAACATTGACTATATGACTCCAATGGGTAATTTTAAAACTCACTGTTGGTACCACCCTTTAACTGAAATTTTTATTTATCTTTACCAAGATGACAACAAGGTCATTGCCCTGGAGACAACAGATTGGGATCAAGGTCACCTGAGTCAACATAGAAGAACTTGACTCAGAAACATTTTTCTAAAAGACTTGAGCTGCAGCCATTCTAGAATTAACATCCTTCCCAGGGAGAAATCACTCCATACATCTAAGAGTTTAGTAAAGCAAAACCTCTTCAAAGGTAGAGTGCATTCAACTTTGTATACTGCTCAAAGAGGAACTGACTACAACAGATTTTGCATTCCACATATCCTGTCACCCTTCAGTCTCTTTTAGTTTCAGGTTCCAGATTATGCTTTGAGTAATTCCAATAGGACAGATGACTGAAAGCCTAGCCCAAAAAGCACAAGAAATTTTACAGAGCAAATCTATCTTCTAGACCATAATGTATAATCTAGAAGATAGATTTAAAGGAGTTATGATGGCCAAAAATCTCACACATTCAAAGGCTAGAGAACACTAATGCAGAAAACATCACAGAACTGTTAACTATGAGCAATGTGTTTGCAGTTCTTAGACTAAAGCTATACTGAGCAATTCTAACTTCTGAATACCGTGGCTTTTGTCCTCCTCTCTGAGGAGGCTGGCTCAGAACAACTTCACAGGACCAAAAGGAGTTTATTTCAAATACCCATAGCTGCATCTCTCTCAGGGATAAGACATCACTGCAGCAAATTCCATTTTATTAAACTTTATTTTTATTTATATGGATGTTTTGCGTGTTTCTTTGCATAGGACCTACAGAGGCCAGAAGAGGGCATCAGATCCCTTGGGAATGAAATTATAGATGGTCATCTTATGTTGTACTCAGTTCTCAAGGCCCCAAAAGACCATCAGGAATCGACTCCATTGCAAAACACAGGAGGGAATTTTTATTACAAGCTTAAGCCTGGATTGTGAGACTTTCACAAAGACAAAAAAGCAAGTGACCCCCCAGCTCTGGGAGAACTTTTTTTTCAAGGGAAAAAAATGCAAGTGGGGAAGTACAAGCCTTGGCATTACACAATTGGGTGAGAGGTCTCTAAGAAAGGTGAACTTTAGGATGATTGGTCTGTTTTAGGCACCAAGACCTCAAAGAGTCGGGCCTGGCTACCTGGGGGACATCTCACCTCGAGTAAGGAGTGATGATTTAGCACATGCTCATCCAATGTGTTTTCTTAGGGCTAGGTTACATGAATCCAGTCACACCTTGAGGTTTATCTGGGTGGGGGACTGTTGCTGTCCCTCTGATCTGGTTGCTAAGCAATAGTATCTCCCAGATCTGGAAGGGAATGTGATCTGGTGATTCTGCCCCAGCCCCAGTAATTAACTCTAAGCATTTGAACCTCACAGATTCATGTTCAACCATCTTTGTAATACCTCCCAGGACCACCTGCCTGTAGATGGGACTTCAGAGAGCCCCCACTCATCATTCAAAAAACTTCCGTACACAGTTGTAGGTTAAAAGTGCACAGCCACACCACAACTAGAGACAGATTTTCCGGGACACCATCGCAGGGTTCACAGTGTGACCAAATAATCCTGCAACAGAGAATCTTCAACTTTCCATTCGTAGATAGTCATTGTTGGACTAGTTGGAACACAGCCTGTGAGCCATTCTAATAAACCCACTTTCTATATATGTCCATTCATTCTATTGGTTCTTTTCATCTAGAGAATCTTTAGTAACAGGGGTGTTTTGTCTGGTTTTGTTTACCTTCCCATTGGGGAAGATGTGGCTGATAAAGACAGTGCTCCACAGAGTTTGTCATTTGTTAACTGCTTTTCTCCCAGGGTTTTCACAGGTACCAGTTGAAATGCAGATGCACTTATCTGAGCCAAGCGAGATACCACAAAACAAAAATCTTGTTTCTTGAAATTTCTCTGATAAGGGTGGTCTTCCTTCCCTTCCATGTGACCTTAGTCTATCAGGTCTCATCAGGACTGGCTGCATTGTCTTCCTCTTTGGCCTGGTTAGTTTGCCCCCCTTCAGGGGGAGGTGATCAAAGAGGCAGCCACTGAGTTCATGTCAGAGACAGTCCCCGTTCCCCTTACTAGGACACCCACTTAGATACTTAGCTGCCATGAGTGATATCTGCGCAGGGGTTCTAGGTTATCTCCATGCATGGTCCTTGGCAGGAGTATCAGTCTCAGAAAAGACAGAGAGGGGCATGGATGGAAATGAGGGAGTGAGGGTGAGATTGGGAAGGAATGAGGGAAGGGGCTACAGCTAAGATACAAAGTGAATAAACTTTAAATATTATTTAAAAAAGAAAATTTAAAAAATAATAATATTCAGAAATGAAATGTATACGGAACACACAGTCCCAGTCGAAATTCTGTTAGCAGCTTTTATACTTTTTGCCAAGAGTGCATTTTGCATTTATTACAAAACAAAATGCACATCGAACTCTGAGAAGACTATATAACTCCTGTGAGAGTCATTTATAAAATCTAGTAAACTGCTCTGTAGTACTTGTAAGTCACTCTAAACTCAACATTCCACCAAAGATGAATATGTTTTAGCATAACTTAACCCTGCAATCATTTCGTCAGCATTGTTTGATTGTACTGAGTGTGTTCTCTAGACATGTTAATTTTCTCACAGGAATGGGCTTCATGTGAGAATGTGAGTTCTACGTTTTATATATATATATATATATATATATACATTACTGCTAAAACATTTAAACACCATGGTAATTTAATAGAGAAGTCACCTTAATTTGAATATTGTTCTTTAATTATAAAATGTATAAATAATTTAAAATGTCTCTCTAATCGTTAATATTCTAGGACCCCTTTCATTTGTGGGACAGATGGGTAACTCCACTGCAGTTCAGTAATTGGCTGTGGAAGCCTGATCCACCAGGAAGAAGCAGAACTGCCTACTGAGTGCTGTGGGAGAGCTCAGGCATGCCCTAAGATCTTGAGTTGGGGAGCCTAGGGTTTCCTCCCACAAACGGGAGCTGCAAGTGGTTGAGCAGCCAGCATGGGAGGGCTGGGCGGTCCCGAGGTTGGGTGTGCAGGTAGACATAGGCTATCTGAGGACAGGCATAGCACTGCTGAAATGCGAATCTCTGCAGATTGGGGAAGGCGTGGTCCTGGGCTGGAAGCCAGGGTCAGGAAAGAATGGGCTGTGTCCCTTCCACACACTCTAACACTAAGGGAGACACCCTAACCCTAAAGAAGGGGCTTCTGTCACTCAAGACTCTCTGGCCAATCAGGGCCCCCAGCCGGACCCGCCAGTCAAGAGAGGTGGCGTGTCCTTCCGGGTGCCTTTCCGTGGGTTCAGCTCCCTCTGTTGAGCAGGATTGCATGGTTCCTGGTGAAATGTTCTGAGCGCCGCTGCCGCTTCCTGGGTGCTGCAAGGGAAACTGAGGCAAGCTCCTAAGTCGCAACATGGTGAGTGCAGGGACGAGAAGGCGGCTGAGTGGCTGGAGCTGGTGTGCTGTATCTCTTCTGGGACTAGCTAGTCAGCGGCGGCCTCTAGGGAGGGATCTTGTGGTCCTGGGCTCTAGCTGGACTCAGCGGTGGAATCTGAATCACTGTAGGGGCAGCATACCCAAAGAGTGTTTGCAGCAGGGGTTTATGTGCAGAATCATCCTTGTAGCAGGATACCAAACTCGGAGTACTTGAGTGTATCTTTGGTGTTCCAGTTTCTCTCGCGTCTTCTACAAGTTCTGCTCTTAGCATTTAACCTTTAGTTGTAAGATCCATTAGGAGATAGTTTTGTGAGGGTTGTAAACGGCATCTCGTGTGTTGGGTAGCACTCCAATATTAAGCTGTGATGAGAAAGAGTAGAGTTGATGATGTAAAGGATTTCCAATGCATGGGAAATAGTAGGTGACACTAAATAGAATTTAGTCAGGGGGTGGGTGGAATGCCTCTAAATCACCCCACAGGTAAATTGTATGCTAACCTGGACTGTTAAAGATTAGCATGCTAGCATACACGTGTTGACCGGGCTCGTCCGGAAAATTTGGTTCCAACCCTAGCAAAGGAGAGAGGCAACTCTGATTTACAACCAGCTACCAGGCCTATCCTCATATCAAAGAAGAGGCCTCTACCTATCTGCGCAAAGCGGTCTTACAGGGTCACAAACAACATTACAGCCTGTGGTGACATAAAGGTGTTAAAGTAACTTTTATTCCCCAGATGTAATTGTACCTTCATCTGCTAACCTAGGCCTAGTCCTGCAAGCTTCTAGCCTCCATACAATCTAATCTAGGCTTAGAATGTTTTCATCCTCAGAGACTCGGTGCCGAATAAGATCACCCTTTCTAGTTCTTTCTGAACTCTTGCTGGTCTGTTCAACTCAGCTGTTCTGGCTCAGACTCCCCTCCAAGGTGACTGAATCAATTTGGATTTTCTTAGTTAATAACTAAATTGCTCTGCTTGGCCTCATACTAATTTTGGCAATATGTTAAAATATTCTGGATGGTTCTCATTCTCTGGCTCTGTCTGTCTTCACCTGTGTCTAGTTTCTCTCTTCAACTTGTGCCTGTAAAAGTCTCCCAGTGAAACCTTTTCTGAATTCTGCAAACTCAACTTGACTGCATTGCCTCTCAACTCACTGATTCAGCTGAACCTCCTGAGCAGAAATGGCTAGAACTGAAACATCTGCATGCCTCTGTTTCCTGAGGGTAGGATTAAAGGTTTGTACAACCATGCCCAGGCCTAAACTTTTCTTTACCTGAGGTTTGCTCTATACCTGGCTGGCCTTGACCACAAAGATCTGCTTATCTCTTTTCCTAGGATTAAATTGTATCTGTATTCCAACTAGATCATATAGACCTAGAAAGTCTTTGGATGTGATCTTTTGCCAGAGCAGCCATGTTCTGAATTAAAATTCATTTACCTAAAGGTCCAGTTTTTTGTTGTTGTTGTTGTTTTTTAAGAAAAGAATAGTTTTGCCACAGGGGCAAGTCTGTACTGGTTTACAACTCTTTGAAAAGCAAAAACAAACAAACAAACAAAAAACTTGTTTGTGTTCATGGCTGACCTGATCAATGAAAGCATTATAAGAGGCCTTCATATAAGGGGAATGGCATAGTTCTTTCTCAAACCCATTAACATTCTTGGTATAGGCAGCAACAGACTGGGGCTTAGGCCTTGGGAACTTTCCTTAAGGTCTCCATGTATTGAGAATAAAATGAAGTTCCTTCTCAAAAGCCAGGAACATGGTTGGGAGAGCTTGTCATTGTCTGGATCCCAGGCCTTTGCAGAGGCATTGCTTCAGATCTTGAGATCCCAGCTCTTCCCACCACATGTGTCTATGGTTGTCAGTCCCAAGGCCACTGTAGGCTTGGTTAGTAATGTTCTTGAGAAACCCTGTGTTCATCTTAATGCAGCTTTGTTTCACTAGACTCCTCATGAGTTTGTTCCATCCTATGATATTTTCTGCTGACATCATAGAAGGTAACCATTTCTTTCCATTTCTCTTGAAACTAATATACCAGATGATATTCTTGAGAAGCTAACTTGGTCCATGGGGCTCACAGAGAAAACCACCAACTAAATAGTAAATAGTAAATAGAGCTCCCCCAATATGTAGTAGATGTGCAGCTTGGTCATCATGTAGGTCCCCTAACAATGGGAGTCCTGGCTGTTTCTGACTCTACCTGTGTTTGGATGACTTTCCTCCAGCTGGGCTGCCTTGCATAGCTTCAGTGGGAAAGGGTTCAATTGGTCCCATTTATACTTGATGCTTCAGGGTAGGTTGGTACTTAAGTGGGGGAGGGACTCTGCTTCTATGAGAATAAAACTAGGGAGGAGTGGGATGTGGGGATGAGATAGTTAGGAAAAGAGGGTGGGGATTTCCATCTGCCTGTTAAGTGATTAAATAAATGAACTGAGGGACAAAAATGCTTACTTGGCTTAACACATAGCTTGTACAAGACCTCCCTGCTCCAGCTTTTATTTTTTCCAATGTTACCTTTTCCTGTCTTCTCCTCTTCTGGCACATTCACTTTAGGACCTCATCACTGAAGAATGTCCTGCTGTTTGAGGGCACTGGTATACTTCTGGCAATACTTTTGCTGTGTAAATCTCTCTAAGTGGCTAGACTTACAAGTCTCCAGTCCACATTTAAATTGTTGAAAACATAACCTGGGGCCTGAACCTAAAAGTGACTTAAGGGTTACAAGGTATGTGTAATCCAATATTCTGTCCTCAGCTGGCTCCTTTTGAGCATTGCCCAGAGCTGAATGTATGCTGTCATTAAATGTATGCTGTCTTAATTAATCTTTTAATTGTGTTTGCAGTGATTTCTCCTTGGGAGGGGATATTAATTCTAGAGCAGCTACATCTTCAGACTCGTAGATAAATGTTTCCAAGACAAGCTATTTGGACTGAGGTCACCTTCATCTCAGTCTGTTTCTCCCTAGGGCAATGACCTTGCTTTCCTCTTGATTAAACTTTCTACATTCTTTAGTTAAAGGGCTGTACCAAAAAAGAGATTTATAATTTGAATTAGTAATAAACTGTCAATTGTAGTTACAGTGAAAGGATTTGCATGTGGAGCATGTTTTCTGCCTTCTGTTCAGAACAGGAAGAACAATTTATTATGTACAATTGCTGAGTGAAACAGGATAAGTAATAGCTACATCAAAGACAAAAGTTTAAGGATGTCAGCTGCAGGGGTCACCCTATGAAGAAGGACATGATTCCCACAGGGTTAGTGATTTTTTTTCGATTTCTAGCACATATTAACTTTTGCATATGAGTGAAAACAGACCAGATTGGTTGGTGTTCAGTTTGAGTAGGTTAGGTTGAGCCAGTGAATACTGAATTTCCAAGTAAGGTCTATCCTCTGTATTTATGTGCAGTCTTCATAGACATGGCTGTGTCTGCTCAGAAATTTGAGACTCAGCTATTGGAGGTAGCTTTGTATGTCAGGTTACCAATGCAGCAGCTAACACTATATGTCAAACAGTATCTGATTAATGCCATTAGCTATACCAGAGAAGGGTCTGCTTTTATTCGAAGTCAGTATACCTATGTATTTTTTCAATTATATTTATCTTTCTAAAAAAGTCAATTGTTGGTATTACTTACTAAGTTTTATTTTTGTTATGCATCAGTGCTCTAATCTCTTATTTGTTTCTCTTCTCAAACATTTCCCAGTCATTAAGAATTTCATTCCTGGGACTGGAGAGATGGCTCAGTGGTTAAGAGCATTGTCTCCTCTTCTAAAGGACCCAGATTCAATTCCCAGCACCCACTTGGCAGCTCACAACTGTAGGTAATGCCAATTCCAAAGGATCTGACACCTTCACATTAATGCACAGAAAATAATATTAAATAAATTTTTTAGAAAAAGAATTTCATTCCTATTTAAAAAGGGATTTTTCATTTGTTTCTGTCTAGAACAAGGTCTCTCAAAACTCAGCCTTTCTTCATGCTGTGTAGTTAAGACTTGCTTTGAACACCTAATCCTGCCTCTGTGACCCAATGTCTTGCAACTCATTTCAGGCTAGACCTTAACATGGTCAGTAAAATGGAAAAGAGACCAATGAATGAGGTTCCTCAAACATCTCTGGCTTTCGTAGGAGAGTCGGTTACAAATAAAGAGGGACCTGTCTATGAATTGAGTTCATGACCAACTTTGAAGCTGGTGTCATCATAGCACAGAAAGGGCTGGAGAAGAAGGATGGTGAGAGCTTTCCTGCTTAGACCCAAGTGTCAGTTATCCAGTTTTAGATGGTTAGGAAAAGTCCAAACTGGCAATACTTGGAGTTCACAGACCAAGGCAATCAAGATTCTGGAAGAGGGACTAAACTTATTTCTAGAAACAAAATTTCTGTAGTTGCACTGGTTCAACAAACACAGAATACCTGGACAAACTGGGGTTGCTGAGCCTAACAGGAATGTCATTATTCTAACAATGGTGCACCCCAAGAGAAAAGGAGTGCATAATACTTGGTGTGCTCTGCTACACATGTCTAGTTCCGGAAAACTATTGGAGCATGAAGCCTGTTTCAACATTTTACAGTTTTTGAGATTATAGTTAAATCATTTCAACCTCTTCATTCTTTCCTACTGTTCAGTCTCAAATGCTGGGACAAATGGCTAAGGTACCTATTTAACAAATCAAAGCAGGCCCAGCTGCTGGTTCTCCCACCATCCCTCTGTTTCTACCTGTCATAGGGTAATGATTGGCATAACCAGCCTTCTAGCCCAGGGGCTGAGCTCCCCTTCCCCTGGATGGTCTTCCTTTTGTAATCCAACCATTTTGGTTACCTGGTATTTTTCATCTATCATTTACTATCCTGGCCTCTTGGTCTGGCTTTCCCATCTCCCCTCCTCCCTTTCCTCATAAGGCTCACAGTCATGTCCTTTCTGGACTCTCACAGATGTTTCTGCATCTGGCTATTCTGTCCCTTTTATCTATAATAAACTTTCTATCCTATCATACCTAGAATTATCCATGTCCTTTCCTTTTTTTTCTTTTTTTTTCATTCATTTCCCATTTACCACTCCTTACTTTCAAATTCATGGTCAATTTTTGCTTCATTTTTTGTTGCTGTTTGACTTGTTTGGCTTTGGGATTTCTAAACTATGCAGTAGAGATAGCTGCACTGAACGTTGATTGTGTGTTGGAATGTGCACACAAAGGACCCTGTGACTTAGAAGAGGAACTGTCTCCTTGTGTATTGGAGACTGGAAAGTTGTACTAAAATATAGATTTCTTAGTGTAAGGCTCTGTCTGCCCTCGGGTGGAAGGGCCCAGATGGGAATCTCTCAGCTATCTGAGTCATTTGATCTGATCCCCCAGTAGAGATTCTGCTACTGTCCTGAACCCCAGCTGTGTGGTCAAAGGAAAGGAGTGACTCTGGGTAGACCTACCAATCAGCAGCACAAGCTGGAAATAGCTCATAGTTTCTTTCCAGTATTCTTCTCTGATGTAGCTGAAGAGAACTGTGAGTGGGACCAAAAACCATGCAATGGTGAGGGTGTGGGCCATAGTCCCCAAACCAGGAGGAACACGTCTGCTAAGCTCTTAGAGTCTTATATGGTAGTGCTGAGACTGCGGGTCAACTGTCATTCTGTTGATCTATGGGCAGGCTTGGGGAGTGGTCCTTGGTCTCTGACTCTCCCTTGAGTATGGATTCCTTGGGGGTAGTGGGGAGGGGCTGGGAGAATTCCTCTGCAGCCCTGGCAGTTTAAAGCTGTGATGTTTAAATACTACTGTCCAGTATTCTCACACACACATTGTTTTTGGTGCGTAGTGTGAAGACAGTTTGGAAAACTGATGGTCTGCTCTCTAGAAGGTCTGAACCTTGCATTTCACATTCAGTTTTGTGTGGGAAATTTTATAAATAGTTCTGAAGCTGGTAGAAAGGGGGCGATTTGTGTTCTTCAGCGATTTTTGTTTGTAATCTTTTTATCTTTTTACTACTTTAAGTCACAGTGGTGTGATTCGGGAAAATTTAATTTCAGGACACAAAAGGAATTTCTGAGATGCAGAGGTTTTTAAGGGGTGCATGGTATTGGATACGTGGATAAGGCAGATTCGATATCTTGTGGCACAATCCATGTGGGAGTAAGCAAAAATGAAAACACTCACCACATTGGTTTGTGTGTGGCTCTTAGTGGGGCTGGATTTGCCTGTAACCACAAGGAATGCAGGGCTGTAGAATCATGGCCCACTGTTTTGAACGCTTATTTTCCACAGAGATCTTCAGAACATAGAGCATGTGGTCTCTCCTTTTGGAAGAGTGATCTACAGTAGCTGGTGGGTCAGAAATATACTTTAAGAGTCAGTTTGAGTTGCTTTTGTAAGATTTTTGAAGTCTGTGTTTATTTAATTTCTATACACATATAACCAAAAGTAGCCTTGGTCAAGTATACATTTCTCCTGGCAGAGTTTCCTTTGGGTCTTTTGAGAAAATTTTGAATATATTTTTAGGCTTATGATTTTGGCTTTTTCTCTTCATCTCCTAATTTTGTCACAACAGTTGTACACATTCTCAGTTGTAGCTCTGAGATACGTTCTGAAGTCACAGCTGCCCATGTGTGTACTCTTACTTCATAATCCTATTCAGAATTCTGTGTCATTTTTCATGGGACATAGTTTGGAATCAGCTTTCATCTTAGAAATTCATAGACATTTTCTTTGGATTCTGTTGAATTCAAGTTGAAATAGAAAATAGTCAACATCTTTTTTTTTCTTAATTATTTCATTGGTGTTTTTTGCTATAGAATAAAAGGGTAAATGATATTATCCTACATAATCATTTGTTTAATAAACTATAGTTAGTATATAAAAACATGGTCCAGAATTGAACAATAAATTTGAATGTGATATGGGATCGTGTATTAGCATACAAAATAAACTCTTGATAGCAGAATTTGGGATTTCCCATGGATATGAACTAAAATTAGGTAACATCAAGTTGTGTTATGGTCACATTAAAACTGCTAGTATTTAGTGTATGTAATCTGATGCATTTGCAGATATTACCTACACCCCTCATTACCAAAACAACACAATAAATCATGTTCTTCACACATTCTCATTGTATCCATGTTTATGTGTGCCTACATTGCACAGAGCTCTCATAAAATGACAGAATTGGTACAGATCCCAACAGTCCTCTCAGTAAATGTTCATGTACTTTAGATCAGTTTTAAAGAAGTATCTGAATTCTCATGCTTATTGCATTTATATAGTTGTGGTGGCATAACTTTTCAAATAACCTAATTCCTCATTTGTTGAGGTCATGCTGTATACCTCAGAAGGACAGTATGGTAAATGAATGAAGACAATAGGAATGGTTAAAGGATTACACACTCATAAAAGACTCTCACAGTCATTGCTGTATTGCTCATGAAACAGCGTATAATTACAGCATAAGCAGTGTCAAATCAACAATCCTCTCTCTCTCTCTGATTTCAGTCTTGCTGCATTTCTGTTTGTCCTTCGATAGGAGAGCTTGAGACATCTTGTCTACCTTAAGGTTCGCAATAGAAAATGAAAGGCAGAAACAAGACAACCTAGCTGAAGCAATCACTTACAAAGAATTTTTGTAACATATTTTTAGTTTGTATGTGGAGAAGGAAAATCAAATATCAGGCTTTTTAGAGCAAAATTTGTTATAGAAAAAGCAAATGTACTTTTATAATATACTATAGAAATGCAGAAAGTTTGTTTATTTTGATGGTATGAGAGCTTTCTCCCAATGAGTCATGCTGCATGAAGTGAAAATGAGTTGAGAAACAGACTGACTTGTTTTGTTTGAATTGAAATGATGACAATAAGTTACAGTTGAATAAAAATGTAGTAGTCTTAGACAAGTGACACTTTTTTTTAGTTTTGTTGTGATCAGCTAACCCGCCTTATATGGTAACACTTTCATTTTTATTGGGGAAACATGTTTAAACACTTAACATTTTAAAATATCAGTTTGTATATACTTAATGTATTATATAGTTAATGTACAGTGTATAACATTACGTATTTATTTCAATTATTGTGAATATCATTCAAACTTTATTTTTTCGTTGATTTTTTTAAAAAGATTTTATTTACTTAATTAATGTTCTGATTTCACAGATCTAGATGGGACTAAAGAATAAGCTTGTTTAACTCCTGAGTTATGCCTACACTCTCTGCACACAGAATGAAAACTGTACATCATGATTGTGTTTTATTTGTCTTTACTATTTTATTTCTCTTTGATTGTTTCCCTTCTTTGAATTTTTAGGTAGGAAAATTGAGATAATGCTTTTTAATTGAAAATGATTCTTCCCTCATACAATATATTCTGACCACTGTTTTCCCTCCCTCCACTTCTCCCACAAGCAGCATACCTCTCTTCTTCCCCAGTTCCGCTCCTCCCTCCTCTGTATCCTTTTTAGAAAAGAACAGTCCTTCAAGATAGGACTGCCAAACAACATCAAACAAGACTAGGCAAACAGACCTCACACAGAGGATGGACAAGAAACCCAACAGGGGAAAAAGAGTCTCAAGAGCAGGTGAAAGAGTCAATGCTACATCTGTTCCTACTGCTAGGATTCCCACAAAAATATAGAGCTAACAGCAATGACATCTCAGCAGAGCACTTGGTGCCAACACATGCACATACAATGCTTGCCATTTATATCTCTGTGACATTCCTGGCAATCAAGGGGATGGGTTCTGTCTCAGGTTTGGGCTGCAAGTTAAACCAGACATTAGCTTAGCACTCAAGCAATTTTGGTGCCACCATGCCCCCTTTACATCTTGCAAGCAGTACAGATATTAGGTGGAGGAGTTTTTATTCTGGGTTTGTGTCCAGGTTTCTCTTTTGGTAGCCTGTATAGTACTGTCTCATCCCAAAGAAGTCTTCACCATAGGGGTGAAGTCTTTCAGCCTGTACCTGGTCCACCACTCTACCTTCCGTGCACTGTGTGTAAGCTTTTCTCCACAGTGTGGCCATGCTGTTATTTTTCAGAGAGCCACACTCTGTCCTAACATCAGCCTGGGCTTTTAGGCATCTCCATATGACCTACTGGGACAACAACCCAGTTGTCTGAGAAAATACGATGTGGGGTGTATTTGTTTGCCCTCCAGCCAACAACAGAGTAGTGTTCCCCTTCCCCAACACCTTTGTCAGTATGAGTGAGCTGTCACTTGTCCTGTTAAACTTCACCATTCTGACATGTGTAAAATTAAAGCTCAAGGTAGTTTCCATTTGCATTTCCTTAAAGGCTAAGGATACTGAACCTGAACAGTGTTTCTCAGCCATTTGAGATTCTCTTATTGAGAATTCTCTGTTGAGATCTGTTCTGTTTTTTTATTTTATTTTTAGTTTTTATTATTGGTTACAGTTTATTAACTTTGTATCCCAGCTGTATCCCACTCCCTCATTCCCTCTCAATCCCACCCTCCCTCCTTCATCTCCCTGCCCCTTTCCAAGTCCCCTGATAGGGGAGGTACTCCTCCTCTTCCATCTGACTTTAGCTTATCAGGTATCTCCAGGACTGGCTGCAATGTCTGTCTTTGTGGCCCAGCAAGGCTGTTCCTCCCTCAGAAGGGGGAGATCAAGAGCCAGCCATTGTGTTCATGTCAGAAATACTCCCTGTTCCCCTTACTAGAGAAACCACTTGGATACCAAGCTACCATGGGCTACATCTGAGCAGGGATTCTAGGTTATATCCATACATTGTCCTTGGTTGGAGATACAGTCCCATAAAAGACCCCTGTGCCCAGATATATTTGTTCCTTGTGGAACTCCTGTCTTCTCCAGGTGATACAAACTCTCTCTTCTTTCATATGATTCCTTGCCTTCAGAGGACTGGACCCACAGTGTAAGTGATGCTCAGCACAGAACTCACTGCCTGGGGAGATGTTTTTTCTAAAAAATAAAATAAAATTTCTTAAGCATAAGAATAAAAGCTCTGATCTAAGAAGGTCTGTGAGGATGGCAGCAATGTCTGATTTAATGCCTGTGCACGCACGCACAGACACACACAGATAATAATAGAGGTCCCCTCATCTACCCACTCAAAAATCTTATAAAAAATTAGTTATATAAGAAACCCTCCCTTAAACAAATCATTAAAGTCTAAAGTCTTGCCAGCTGTGCTTGCACAAGCCTTTAATCCAGACACATGAAAGGCAGACACAGGCTGTTCTCAGTGAGTTCACTGTCAGCCTGGTTGACAAAGAGAGTCCAGCAAAGACAGGCCTACACAATGAAACCCAGTCTTAAAAAACCAAAACAAAAAAATAAAATTAAAACAGAAAATCTGAGATGGATTTGGTGGCACAGGACTTGAATCCCAGTCCCCTGGCAGGAAGAAGCAGGCCAGTCTCTGTGAGTTCAAGGTCAATCTGGTCTAAACATCTAGACTAAGACAGCCAGGGCTAAAAGGAGAAGCCCTATCTCAAAATACCAAATCATATATATGTATTAGCTGTATATATACACAGAGAAATTTTTTCTTTTCAGTTCTTTTTATGCAGAGAGCCTTCACTAGTACAGCATTCTGTTTTCTTCATCTAACCATTGAGGAAGATTTACCTTATGATGGTACTCCAAAGTGTCATGTCTTTCCTGCTCCCCCCCCCCCCCCGGGTTGTCTCTTATCTTTCAGGAGAAAAGTGGCTGTAGTTTACCTGACACCAGCATGAAGTCACAGAACAAAAATCTCCTTGCATTTCCTAAAATCTCTCTTCAATTCTTAATACCCTTGCACCTGTGGGACATACTGTTCATTCTGATAGAGTTTGAATAATTGTAAAATATCCACCTTGATTCCAGGAGGAAAAGGGCAATTACATCCTGCGTGCTGGAAGACCGAGGGTAGGCTAGAGGAGCACAGGCACAAATGATGATGAAATGCAAACTTCTGCAGATCTGAAGAAGGTTTGGTCCTGAAACTGACGCCTGGGTCAAGAAACACTAGTGCTTGTCCTTTCAGTACAGTGCAACCCTAAGGGAGGTGCTCATGTCACTCAAGATTCACTGGCCAATCAGGATCTTCCATCCCTCCAGTTAGAGGAAGAGGCGGTTCTTCCTGGTGTCATGCTGCATGTTTCTTTTGTAGCTGAGCAGACTTGAATGGCTGGTGTGCTTTGGTATGAGCACCACTGCTGTGTGCTGTGAGGGGATTTCACACAAGTTCCAAATTCATAACATGGTGAGTTTGTGGCCGCTGTCCCCAACCTGATGGAGCAGCAGGCTGAACATCAGGAGCTATTGTGTAGGGTCTTTCATGATGCCGAATGGGAACCAGCAGCCAGAATCAACCACGGGAGAGGTCCCTTTTCCTAGCCCTGAACACACCGGGGCCTCTGAATATCTTGACTATATTGGCTTTGAGTTGGGAGCAGAGAAAGCTCATTTCCGGAACAGAAGGTTAATATGAAAGCTCTATTTTCTAAGATCAGGGAAGCAGCCAGTTCAGGATCTGAATGGTGCCCCAGGGTAAGCTTTATTGTATATTTAAAGGGTTAAATCCACACGGAGAGGGCCCCTTGGTGAGTGCTTGGGTCACCCAATCAAATTTTAACATTTTGGATTAGGCAAGGGAGTTTCTGTTGGAGGCTGTGCTATTCCAGGCCACTGGGCTCAAGGCCTTTAACTCTTTTCTAAGACATTCGGTCTGGAATCCAAGGCCCTTAATTTATATCCCTTGACATTTGGTCTGGAGCTCAAGGTGATACAGAAACAAAGATGTGAGTGCTCTTTCTGTAATAAGGCAAGGCTATGTAAGTGATACATTTTTACAATTTTGGCACCTTGGTTAAGGTAACAGTAAGTTTTACCAGTTAACTGATAATTAGGAAAATGTTTCAAGGGGTTGAGTGGGAGATGGCGCTGCAAGCTTGGGAATGTGAAGTTAGATTAATCTTGCTAGAAAAATGTAAGAGTTGCTTGGAGAGGGCTGGAGCTCTGGAGGCTGCCTCCTTACACACTATGGGGCTGCATGTTCACAAAGTATTTGCAGCAGGGGCTTGAACACAAAAATGCCCTTTGTAGGATGCAAACTCAGAGAGGCCTAGTTTCGAGTATCTTTTCCAAGTTCTGACCTTGGCATTTAACATTCAGATATAAGATTCCTTTGGAGTTAATTGTGTGGAGGTTGTAAATAACATGTGTTGAGTAGCAGTTCGTCATAAAGCTGTGATGTAAACACATAGAAATGTTGATGTAAGTGATTTCCCAATACTTAGGTGACAGGAAGTCACACCAAGTAGAATTTAGCTAAGGGCTAAGTAGATAAGTACTATGCCAAGCAGGCCTGTTAGAGATTAGGATGCTAGGAAACATATGTTTGCTCAAGAAGATAGTCAACAAATTTGTCTCCAGCCATAACCAAGGAGACAGCCCTGATTCACAAGAACCATTGGCCCATCTCCATGTCAAAGAAGAGGCATCTAACAAGCTACTTAATTGCCATTGCAGACTCACAGCCAATATTAAAGACTGGTGTGCCATAAAGTTGCAGTTTTCTTCTTGAGAAAAGCATAGGTCTGTCATATGTGGAAGGCATCTAGTGAAAACCATTTGAACAGGGAAAACACTGTTGTGTTGAGGGATGCCCTGATGAAACAAAGCTTTCCCCAGGAGCCTCATGTATGTAGAATCACCTAACTTCTTCTCATACTCCTCAAATATGTTTGGCAGAGCCAGTACAACCTGTGGCCTAGGCTTTGGAAGATTTCTCCAAGATTCTGAAGTATTTAAAATAAAACACTGTTCCTTTTCTAAAATCAAAATAGGGTGAGCTGCATGGTCAAGGCATTTGAGGAGGGCTTCCTTCAATTCTGAGAACCTAACTCTTTCCAACACATGGAGATATACTCATCAGTTCCAAAGTCACTGTGGTCTTGGTAAATAATGTTCTTGAGATCCTGTATTCCCCTTGTGCAATATTGTTTAATTAGACTCCACATGGTTTTATCCCATTGTATGAGAGTGTCTGATCAATTCATAGATGTCTCCTGTATCCTTCCATTTCTCCCCAAGAAGTAGTGTACAATATGCTATTCTTAAGAAGCTTACTTAGGATAAGACACAACTTGTGTAAAACCTTCCTACACTAACTTTTACATTTTCTGCCTTCTACTTTTCCTAACATTTGAAACCTCTGAGACCTCTCACTTATACTATGTCACTGAATAATGACCTGCTGGATCAAGGGAGTGGAGTTCATAAATCATTCTAGGAATATGTTTGCTGTGTAAATCTCCCAATCGGCTCAGTGGCTAGATTTGAACTCTCTAGACATATTGAAATTTTTTAATATATAACCTGGAGCCTAAAAGAGACTTAAGGAAGACTTCATGTATGGAGTACAAAATCAGTTTTAGGCTGTCTTCTCTTATAGCATTAACTAGAGCTAGACACATGCTACTATTAAAGAAAACTCTTTTAATTGACAATTTAATTGTGTGGTGGTGGATATTAATTCTAGAACAGCTTCATCTTCAGCCTTTTGGAAAAATATTTCTGAGACAAGCTTTGTTGGTTCAGGTCACATTGGATCTCAGTCAGTTAACCCCAGATGCATGACTTTGCCTTCCTCTTGGTTAAAATTCCTAAATTCTCAAGTTAAAGGCTGTACACAGCCGACTTTTAAAATGTACTTATTTGAGACATACAATGAGCTGTCTATTGTGTGTACAGTAGGAAGACAGCTTGGAAAAAATGAAGGTCAGATTTCTGGAAGTTTTAAACACTATTTTCTAATTCAAATGATGTGATAAATGTTACAGTTTTACAAATAGGTTACAAAATAGTGTCAAGGAAGAAATATGGAGTATTTGATTAGCAGTATTTGATTAGCAATCTTTTATCTTTCCACAAAGAGCATCCATGATGATGTGACTTCAGGAACTCAATTCCAGGGTTAAAAGGAGTTTCTGAGCTACAGAGGTGTCTCAAGTGTACATGGTGTTATGCAGGTACATAAGACAGATTACACATTTTGTACTGGAATAGATGTGGCAAGAACACGACATAAAATTACTGTTTAACATTGTTTTGTTTGCAGGAATCAGTAGGACTGGGTTTGCCTGCAGTCACTAGGACTGAGCTACAGCCCCATAGCCTACCTTTCTGGTGACCTCCATTTACAGAGAGAAGTCTAGAGCATGGGGACTTTGAAAAAAAAAAACATTAGTTGTATCTAGAAGGTAATATGAATAGTGTAGGGGTCACTTTGAGTTATTTTTGTGGGAGTTGTGATGTTTCTGTTTATTTAATTTCTATATGTATACATTCATAGGTAACATTGGTCTACTTAACATTTTTCTCAGTTGAGTTTCCTTAGGTATGTTGATGAAATCTTGACTATATTTTTAGGCTTATGGTCTTGGCATTTTTGCTTTATTCTTTCACAAAAATTGTGTACAATTTTCATTGTTGTGATTGTAAAGTAAATACAGAAGTAATATTTGTCTCTGTATGTAATACATCTTCATGATCCTGCTAAGAATTCTAAGTTATTTTTTCACATGGTAAATTCAGTTGGTCCCATCCTATCATAAAATGGCTGGTTGCCACCATCCAAAGAGCATGCAGGTACTGGACCTACACCTTACACATATATGGCTGATGGGCAGTTTTGTCTTCATGTCAGTCACCTGTACACAGTTGCCTGTTTATGAATCACTTTGCCCTACCTGGGTTGCCTTGTCTGGCCTCTATGTAAGAAAATGCACTCAGTTTGTATGTAACTTGATGTGTTGAGGAGAATTGGTATGGGGAGGCTCCCCTTGCCTGCAAAGAAGGGGAAGGGGAGTAGGGGAAGAGGGTGAGAGGATGATACCAGGAAAAGAAGAAGTACGGAGCTGTAAGCAGGATATAAAATGAAAAAATAAATAAAGTAATGAGAAAATGGCTGCTTTCTGTGTAAGTTAGAGATTGTGTTGACTGATGATTTGTATAGTTTAGGATGGCATTATCCCTGAACAAGCAGCTCCAGGTTGGATGAGAAAGCTACCTGAGCATGAGACAATGAAGAAACAAGACACCAAGGCAGGAAACAATATTTGCCATGGTTTTTGCCTAAGTTTTCTTGAAACTTGAGTTTCTATCCTAGGCTTCCAAAATGATGGAGTCTGATCTGACAAAACCAAACAAGTAAACCCATTCATGATGTGAGGTGTTTGTGGTTATGGGATTAAATTACAGTAGTAGGTTAGGAGGAAAAAAAGACATGCCAGAAGTGACTTCGCTCCTGGAAAAACCAGAGAACGCTCTCTTTTTGAGGAATGTGGAAAATATCAGAATTTGAGATGGCAAAAGTCCAGACCTTAACTGGCTCTTCTTGTAGGACCTGGAAGTTCAGAATGTTAAGTGTAGTACATACAGAGGAAGTGGAGGTGATAGGATTTCAGTGGAACATAGGCTTAGTGCAAAATTAAGCTAGAGGTTATTTGTGTAGTAATGTGGCCTCAGATCTTTCTTATTCTGCCCATGATCTAAAAAATAAGGTAAGGCAGAATTAAAAACTGGTGACTGATTTCTTAAATGGTGAAACCTGGCTTGCATGTTAGTAATTAGTCAAGGCTACATTTCAATTCTTGATTCTCATGTGACATGTTTCTGAGTACAAGTGCAAGGATGGTAGATGTACCCCCAACGTGTTCTCTTTTGTCAACATATTTTACCAATGTTAACTTTAAAATGCTTAATAGAATGTATGAATACGTGTATTGTTTGAAGTTACATGCATCTTTATGTTCTCATTTGTTACTGTATGGCAATCATACTGAAGTTCTGCCTTGTGAGAGAATTTTCTAGAGGTGCTAGATAATGCCACAACAATGAGATTTATTTCAAAAAAGAATGTTGTATGTGTGTAACATGACTATGTGTTCCTAGGCCATGACAGATATATGAAGACTTGATGACACTTTTTGGGGTTTATTTTGACCATTTTAATTTGATGGTCAACATCATCTTGCCAGTTTACACTCTGGATTTCTCAGAGAACGTATTAATATTATTCTTTTTTCTCTTTTATTTATTACATTCATTTTGTATCCCAGCTACAGCCCACTTCCTTATCCCCTCTCAAGCCCACTGTCCCTCTCTATGAGTGTATTAATTTTTTTTAAGAAATTAGTTTATTTTTTGACTTCACATCCAAAGGGTGATCCCTTCTTCCTCTGGTCTCAGTCCACCCTTACCCTTCTTTCTCCCCTCCAGGAAAAATCAGCCTTATTCTCCCTGTATCACCCCATTGCAGCACATCAAGTCACATCAGGACTGAGCATGTCCTCATCCACTAAGGCCATTCAAAGCACCCCTGACAGGGGGAGAGGATCTAAAAGCAGGCAGTAGAGTTCATATTAGAAACAGTTCACCACTCAACCCACATGGACCAAGCCACCCATAGTACAGAGAAGTTCAAGAGGCCTAGGTCCAGAACATGCATGCTCCTTAGTTGATGTCTAATTTTCTGTAAGCATCCCTGGATATGGGTAACTTGTCTCTGTTGGTCTTCTTGTGGCTTCCTAACCCCTTCAGCTTCTTCCATCTTTCCCCCCAGTTCTTCCATCAGACCCCCAGAGATCCACCCCATGCTTAGTTGCAAGTTCCAGGGGCTGTCTCAATTGGCTGCTGGGTGGAGCCTCTGAGATAACATGCATCTTTAGGCTCTTTCTGCGAGCACAGCAAAACAACATTATTCTTTAATTGGCTGGCTCTCTAGTGTAATGTGGGTCTCAGGTTGGCCCAATTATTGGTTGAACATTCCCACAATCTTTGTTCCCTCATTATCCTTAAACTTCTTATAGGCAGGGTAATTTTTGGATCATGGCTTTTGTGGTTCCGTTGTTGTTTCCTCTCTCCACTAGTCCTGTCTGGCTAGGAGGTAGTCACTTCCGTTTCCATGTCTCTTTTCCCCACTCCTCCATTAGGAGTCTCAGCTAGAGTCACAGCTATATCCTCTGAGGAACCTTCCCTGTCAAAGGACTCCAGCTTGTCAAAGAGAACCCTCCTCAGTTTCCTTTCTTGTTCTCAGCCCTCTCACATCCTACTACAATTCTCTCGACATCTGATGTCCACATTTGTTTCCCTCCCCATTCCAACTTCTGCCCAGTTACCTCTCCCCATCCACTTCTGCTGTCTTTTCTGTTTTCTATTCTGAGTGACATTCTGACACCCTCCCAGGCACCCTTCTTGTTACTTAGCCTCTTTGGTTGTATGGATTGTTGTATGCTTATCCTGTACTATAGGTCTAATATCAGCTTATAAATAATGTGTTTCTTTTTGTGTCCTGGTTACCTCTCTCAGGATGGTCTTCTCTAGGTCAATCCATTTACCTGCAATTTCCATGATTTCTTAATTTTAATAACTGAATGATAATACATTTTGAAAATGTACCAGAAGTTTTTATCCATACTTCAGTTCTGGCTGTTATGAATAAAACAGCTATGAACATAGTAGAACAAATGTCCTTATTCTATAATGGAACATCCTTTGGATATATTCCCTGGAGAGGTAATGCTGGGTATTGAGGTAGAACTATTCTCAATTTTCTGAGAATGCACCAGATTGATTTCCAGAGAAGTTGTACAAATTTCCACTCCCATCAGCAGTGGAGGAAAGTTCCCTTTTCTCCACATCCTCGCCAGCATGTGTTGTTACTTGAGATTTTTATCTTAGCAGTTTGAGTGGTGTAAGTTGGAATCTTAGAGTCATTTTGATTTCCATTTGTTTGATGGCTAAGAACTTTGATGATGTCTTTAAGTGCTTCTTAGCCATTTGAGATTCCTCTGTTGTGACTTCACAGTTTAGCTCTGAACCCCATTTTTAAATTGGATTATTTGATTTGTTGGGGTTTAAGTTCTTAAGTTCTTTGTATATTTTGGATATTACCTTTCTGTTTGATGTAGGGTTGGTGTAGATATTTTTCCCATCTGGTGACTGCTGTTTTGTTCTATTGATAGTGTCTTTTGACTTACAGAAGCTTTTCAGTTTCTTGAGATCCCATTTATTGTTAATCTCAGAGCCTTTGTTGTTGTTCTCTTATCTTCTGTGTTAATGAGTTCCAGACTTTTCTCCACCTTTTCTTCTAAATGACTTAGAGTCTCTGGTTTTATATCAAGGTCTTTGATCCCCTTGGACTTCAGTTTCTGCAGAGTGATAAAAAGTGTCTATTTTCATTTGTCTACATGCAGACATCTGGTTAGTCCACCACCATTGGTTGAAGATGCTGTCTCTTCTCCATTGTATGATTTTGTCTTTGTTGAAAGTAAAGTTCCAGTAGGAGTATGGGTTTATTTCTGTGTCCTTATTCCAATTGTACAGTATTGGTCTGCTATCAAGGGCATTTTATTTTTCTATATCAAGTTAATGTTTGCTCTTTCAAGGTCTGTAAAGAATTATGTTGGAATGTTGTTGGGAAATGGATTGAACCTGTAGACTGCATTTTTTAAGAATGTTCTTATACTATGTCAATCCTTCTTATCCATGAGCTATCCAGAAGATATTTCCATCTTCTGATATCCTCTTCAGTTTCTTTCTTTAAAGACTTGAAATTCAAGTCATAGAGGTATTTCACTTGGTTGGTTAGAATTACAACAAAATATTTTGTTGTTTGTGGCTACTGTTCAGGGTGTGGTTTCCCAAATTTCATTCTCAGCCCATTTTTCATTTGTACACAGAAGAACTAATGAAATTTTTAGTTAATTGTGTTCCCAGCCCCGTTGTGGAAAGTGTACATCAACTGTAGGAATTTTCTGGTAGAATTTCTTGGGTCACTTATGTATACTAGTAAATCCTCTGCGAATAGTGATACTTTGACTTCTTCCTTTCCAATTTGTATCTCTTTCATAACCTTCAGTTGTCTTATTGCTTTCGCTAGGACTTATCGAGTATATAAAAGAGATATTTAGAGGGGAGGCATCTTTGTCCTGTACCTCATATGAGTGGAATTTCTTTAATTTTCTCTCCAAATGATTTGATGTTGGCCATCAGGTTGCTTTTTACTTCCTTTATTATGTTAAGTATGTGCTTGATTCCTTGTATGCCTGATTTCTCCAAGTCTTTTAGCAAAAAGGGGTGTTGGACTTTTTTCAAAGGCTTTTTCTCATCTAATGAGATGATCATGTGATCTTGGTCTTTCAGTTTGTTTATATGGTGGATTACATTAATGGATTTCCATGTGTTGAACCATCCCTGTATCCCTGAGATTAAGCCTTTTGTTTATCATGTATATCTTTGATGAGTTCTTGGATTTGGTTTGTGAGTATTTTATTGAGTATATTTGTGTTACAGACAGCTAATAGCTGGCATGTGGGTGCTCGGAATTTAACCCAGGTCCTCTGGAAGAACAGATAGTGTTCTTAACCACTGAGCCATACCTCCATCCAACATGTTGCCTATTTATGATCAACATTTACATTGCTAATATTTTCATCTATCCTTTTGTAATTGTTCAAACATTCATTTCATTTTAGAAAGCTCTTTTTAATGTCACAGTTTAAAATGAGGCACTTTATGTTTCTAGACATGTATACATACTGGAGAGAATGTATAACTCTTTGTTGAAACTTGAGAAAGATCTTTAAGTTTTTTTCTTTTTTGTTTGATTAATTTTTGCAGGTTATTCAGGGTCTTATTATGTACCCCTGAGTGTCCTGGAACTTACTGCATAGAGTAGGCTAGCATCGAGCATTATGAGATACATCAGCCTCTGTCCTGATTTTGGAATTAGTCATCAGAAAATACACCCAGCTTTCCCATTGTTATTAGAGTCAGGAATCTTTTATACTATTTCTCTGATGTGGGCTCAGTACTGTTGATCTGTTTTCTCTCTCTCTCTCTCTCTCTCTCTCTCTCTCTCTCTCTCTCTCTCTCTCTCTCTCTCTCTCTCTGTTAATTGACATTTCTCTTGCAAGTCTATATCCTAGTTAAAGGATGAAAAAATTAGAGAGGTGTACTTCACTATTCAGTTTCCTCCTAAAAGGAGTTGGTTATTACATTAAAACTTGTGTGTCACAAAATAAGTAAAAGAAATACCAGAATTCTTTTAAAATGTTGTAAATGAAGTATACATTGCCAGTATTATAAGTATCATGCTTTTTGTTGCACATGTGTGTGGATTATTTAGAGTACACTGACCTACAATGATGTGTATGTGAACTTCACTCGAGAAGAGTGGGCTTTGCTGGATCCTTCCCAAAGGAATCTCTACAAAGATGTAATGCTGGACACCTACAGGAACCTCACTGCTATAGGTAGGACAGTGAATTTTCTTTACTTTTTAAAATATATGGAAAACTCTTTATTCATTGTTGATGTGCTGCTGTAATTTCTCTTGAGGATGAGGAAGAATGAGGTGAATGGTTCTTTGATTGACCATAGATCAGGACTTAAATTTTGCCTTATTTCCAATAATAAATCATACGTTTTTGTTACTGTATTTTAGGCTACAATTGGGAAGGTCATAATATGGAAGAGCATTGTCAAAGTTCTAGAAGTTATACAAGGTAATTTTCATGTGTAAGCTCATATGAATATGGTTCTGAGAAAATTTTAATATGTTCTGGAAGTTTAAAAGAGAAGGGACTGTGTAAATGAACTGCTTTAAGTATATCAATTGAAGATGACTAACTTGTTACTAAACAGTGTACCTCCATGTTAGGTATTTGATGTGTATTTGCAAGGCACTCCTCTAAGAAAGAATGCAAGGAAATCGTACATTATGCAAAATCAATGTTTAAATAATTTCCTCATTAGTGCTATGAGGTAGAACTGCAATTTGTTCAGTCTCCTACAACTCAGATATTGCCAAGGGTATTCACAGTAAATAGGTGATGAAAGTATATCCAAAACATTATACACATCGACTAGTCCATAGTAAAACGGGTTACTCATATACTTGTAGTAATGTTGCTAAGTTTTATTAGAAGGGCAGTGTTTTTAGAGTCAAGAATGTTGTTGTCGAAAACCCATAATCCCTATAGCATGTCTATGATGAACAAAAATCAAATGTTGAATGTATCATGAAACCATTCTTCTTTTAATAGTTATGTCATATATCACAATGAGAACAAATCATGTTAGTATATGTATATTGAAAGAAACAATGTACCACCCAGAACAACTAAAAGGTATAATAGTCCCCATTTTGAGTGATACCTATTTTACTTTATATGGGCTATTCAGAGCTGCCAGCAGTAACAATAATGACACAGAAGCTTTTTAATATTTTAAAGCTTAGGCAATTTAACTGGGAAGAATCCGAACCCTTTTTTTCCCCTAACACAAATAAACTGAGCAGTGTCCTGATACATTGCCATCTTTACCTCTTTGTTCATGTTCATGTCCATCTGTTAACCTCATGGCCTGCCGGTGACTCGTCTGTTTTTTGCTTTCTTCCCAGCAACCCTCTCTCACTTGGAAGTTCTGCCCTCAATTTTGTGCCCTGATATCAGTTGTCGGCTCTTTATTATTTCCAATAGATAAGTAAGGAAGGATAAATGTTTACAAAATACGAGACAGGTGATGAGCCATAGAACAAACAATACTATGATCTCATCAGCACGTAACTCTATGCTGCCTCAGCAATCAGCATTCACATGTATTGGCAAATAATATACACCAACATTAATTAACTGGTTATTTAACTTCATTAGGAATTCTCACAAAATCACACTACGTAAAATATAAGTTTTAGGAATATATATTCTGTTTGTCACAGTTTGGATATTTAGTATGGCACACAGTATAGGGAAATTTATTAATCCAGTCAGTGTGTTAAAGCTCTGAGGTCTTGCAGTTTTCTAGAAATATGTGGTAAAACATCATATAGAAGAAAGTATAATATAAATGTGAGATAGGTAACGAATATTTTTACCATCACAGGTATTTTCAAATATGCAAAACAAAACAACCCGTAGAGAAGGAGATCACTGTGAATGTAAAAATAATGATGAAAACTCAAGATGTAATTCCTCTTTATCTTTACACCAAATTGTAAAATTAACTGACATGGGCAAAAAGATTCATCAGTGTAATGAATGTGGTAAAGCTCTCATATGTGAAAATTATCTTTACAGGTGTGAAAACAGTCATAGTGGAGACAAACCCTCTGAAGATACTCAATATGATGAAGTCTTTGGACATCACAATAATCCCCACACATATAAAAGTATGCATAAGGGTGAGGATTGCTCTGAATGTAACCAATATGGTAAAGCCTTTGCACATAAAAGTCACCTCCTAAGACATAAAAGAACACATATAGAAAAGAAACCTCATGAATGTAACGACTGTGGTAAAGCCTTTGCATGTAACAGTAGTCTCCTGCTACATAAAAGAACTCATGCTGGAGAGAAACCTTATGAATGTAACCAATATGGTAACGCCTTTGTACATAACAGTCATCTCCTAATGCATGAAAGAACTCACACTGGAGAGAAACCTTACAAATGTAACCAATGTTGTAAAGCCTTTGCATGTAACAGTAGTCTCCTGCTACATAAAAAAACGCATACTGGAGAGAAACCGTATGAATGTAACCAATGTGGTAAAGCCTTTGTACGTAACAGTCATCT
Source organism: Pachyuromys duprasi (assembly GCA_028658305.1). Lineage (NCBI taxonomy): Eukaryota > Metazoa > Chordata > Mammalia > Rodentia > Muridae > Pachyuromys > Pachyuromys duprasi. The sequence continues at coordinate 83,528 of CM053768.1, read as the reverse complement.
CCTAGTACATAAAAGAACTCACACTGGAGAGAAACCTTATGAATGTAACCAATGTGGTAAAGCCTTTTCATGTAACAGTCATCTCCTAGTACATAAAAGAACTCACACTGGAGAGAAACCTTACAAATGTAAGCAATGTGGTAAAGCCTTTGCAGATAACAGTGTTCTCCTAAGACATAAAAGAACTCACACTGGAGAGAAACCTTATGAATGTAACCACTGTGGTAAAGCCTTTGCACATAGCAGTACTCTCCTACTACATGAAAGAACTCACACAGGAGAGAAACCTTATGAATGTAACCACTGTGGTAAATCCTTTGCATGTAATAGTAATCTACTACTACATGAAAGAACTCACACTGGAGAGAAACCTTATAAGTGTAACCAATGTGGTAAATTCTTTGCATGTAACAGTAGTCTCCTGCTACATAAAAGAATTCACACTGGAGAGAAACCTTACAAATGTAATGAATGTGGTAAAGCCTTTGCCCAGAGCAGTAATCTTCTAAAACATAAAAGAATGCACACTGGAGAGAAACCCTATGAACGTAACCAATGTGGTAAATAAAGCCTTTTGCGTGTCTCCGAAATCTCTGAATACGTAAAAGAACTCACTCTGGAGAGAAACTTTATGAATGTAACCAATGTGAGAAAGCATTTTGACGTAATAGTAATCTCCTATGACATAAAGAACACATACTGGAGAGAAATCTTATGAATGTACCCGATGTGGTAAATCCTTTGCATGTAACAGTAGTCTCCTGATACATAAAAGAACTCACGCTAGAGAGAAACTTTATTAATGTAACCTATGTGCTAAAGCTGTTGCAGATAGCAGTCATCTCTTAATAAAACCTTGGTCTTCACCATCATCTTCAAAGTCATGGAAAAATTCATACTTGAAAGAAAGAAACACCCAATCTTCTCATGATCCTGCCTTCATGGGTTGGTGGAAAACAGCACCTGAGGCAGGAGAATAACCACCTTGGGATCAAAAGTTTCAGACATCATAGCATTTCATATTTCAGATGTTTCTGGATGTGAGATGCCCGATTAACCAGTGCTTTGGGGTGGGACTCTGTAATATGAGTTACAATAAATGTTTCACAGGAATTTTGCAAGCAAGCTTAGTTCAGAATCACAGTGGCCACTGGAGAAGAAATAAAGAACAGAAATTTGAGTCAAGCTGGGGTAACTGCCCTCCCTCCAAGAAAAAAAAGAAGATATAAAGAAAGAAAAGAAAAAATTAGAAACAACTTCTTTGCTATGTTTCTTTCTTGTGGGCTCATTTGATAATCATTACCAAATGGAGATCATGCTGCTCACTAAACTTTGTATTTCCATAAATATAGGTTCCAAACCTGGCACAAATGGGAGAGGTGGCTATTTAACATATTAAAAACAGACCTAGCTGCCAATTGTCTCCCAGAAATCTTTCAGACCTTCCAAAGTGTAATATGATTCTCTTGGCTGGCATACCCCAATCCCTACCCAGAATTTTCCTGCCATAAGGTCTTGTCTAGCCTCCCTTCCTCATATCAACTTGTAGATTGTTTAGCAAGGTCAGGTGAGATGTTTTTGCTAATGGGTCTGATATAAAAAATCTTAGAGAACCATATAAATTAAGAAAAGTACACTCTTAATCATAAAGCTAACAGTATCCAAGTGGGTTCCCTAGTTAGGGGAACAGGGACTGTCTCTGACATGAGCTCAATGGCTGGCTCTTTTACCTCCCTTCCCCCTAAGGGAGGAGCAGCCTTGCTAGGCCACAGAGGAGGACAACGCAGCCATGATAAGCTAGTATCAGATGGAAGGGGAGGAGGACCTCCCCCATCAGTGGACCTAGAGAGGGGCAGGGAAGAGATGCGGGAGGGAGTGTTGGATTGAGAGGGATTGAGGGAAGGGGCTACGGCTGGGATACAAAGTAAATAAACTAATATAAAAATAAGTATATATATTAGTTTATATATATATATATGTTTAGATTTGTGATCCTTTTAAAACTTGTAAGATTACTTTTTAATATAATTGATATTTGATTACCCCAAGTTTCAACTTGCTACTAAAGAAAAGCTGGCTGAGAAGTTGCATTCCTTGCTCATGTTAACTGATCACAAGTTGGTTCATTACAAGTGTATATGGGTCTTGGGAATAACTTGTTTTCACCCATAATATGTAAAACCTTTGATCATATGAAGGTATTGGGGAATATATTTTTTGTTTGTTTTTGTTGTTTTGTTTAGTGTATTCATGTACTCATTCACTTAAAGAAAAGTAGAGTGTAACCACAATGTGTGTTTCATACAGCTTGAAAGATCTTGCTGGGTTACATAAGCTGTGGGAAAAGAGTAAAAGTTTGGTCTGAGCTGGCACTGTGGGTCTTGTTCCATCCACCAAGGTGTATGTATGTAGGGTGATTTAGACTTCACTCTTTGGAGTTTGTTTCATCCACAAAGATGTATGTATGTTAAGTTTGGTGTGGAACTTGCTCTTTTGTGTTTGTTCCATCAACATGATGTATGTATATGTAGGTAGGGTGGTTTGGTGCTTGCTCTTTGGAGTTTGATCCATCCACCAATATGTATGCGTGTAAGGTGGTTTGGAATTTACTCCTCAGAGTTTCTTCTATCCACCAAGTTATTGTATATATGTAGAACGGATTGAAACTTGCTCTCTGGAGTTTACTCCATCTACCCAGTGTGTGAATATGTATGTATGCAAGCACGAATGTATGTGTATATGTGATTGTGTAACATAAAAGAACCCTAGAAGAGAAGAAGCTAAATGAAGAGAAGCTTAAATAAAGAGAAGAAACTTTTTGGAACTTACCAGCTATAGTCTGTCTTATTTCATCTTCAAGAATAAGTGTGTGAGGGTGTGTGTATGAGAGAAAGTCTATGGGCTACATCTGAACAGGAGTTTTATGTCTTCTCCAGGCATGGTCCTTGTTTGGGTATCAGTCTCTGCAAGGGCCCCAGGACCCAATATTTTGGGGGTCTGTTGGTCTCTTTTTGGATCTCCTTTCCCCTCCAGGTCTTTCTATCTCCCCCTTCTTTCATAAAAGTCCGTGTGTTCTGCCCAAAGTTTGGCTATGCGCCTCAGCATCTCCTTCAATACCTCCATCAGTGGATTGTTTCAGAGTCCTTCTGTGGGGGGCTCCTTTCCTATTCCCTGTCTTCACTTGCTTTGGATGTCTATCACATTTACTCTTCTGAATGAGGATTGAGCACCTTCCCTAGGGAGTTGCCTGTTGTCCAGCTTCTCCAGGACTATAGATCTCAATATGCTTATCCTCCATGTCTAATAACCACTTATGAGTGAGTATATACCAAGTGTGTCTTTGTGCTTCTTGGTTACCTCACTCAGTCTTTTATAGTTCCCACAATTTGCCTGACAGAAAACTCCTTCAGCAAAGTGGCTGGATACAAAAGTTCCTCAATAACATCACTAACCCTCTTTTATAAAAAAGACAAAAGGGCTGCAAGAGAAACAATACCCTTTACAATAGCCACAAATAACAAAGTACCTTGGTGTGACTCTAACCAAGCAAGTGAAAGACATGTATGAAAAAAATATCCTATTGGATTTGTAAAGCGCCTGAGCCCCCAACCCTTTCATCCTTTTAACCTGCCTGCCAGGTAGGAATAAGGATATTCTAAAGAAACATTTATATCTCTCCCTTAGCTGAACATCTAGTGAAACTGTGGACTCCATGAAATTCTAATTTACCCTCGAATCTCTTTCTGTGAAAAGGCTGATTGCTCCAGATGAGAACTTTGCTAAATAAGCATTAACTCAATGTCTGAATACCTTGTAGGAGATAAAGGAGCTGAGAATGAAGGAGGGATTTAAGGATGGGAAAAATTTATTATGTGGCTTGGTTAGATTACTTAGTGTTGTGTATCTTGTCTTCCATCTGAAATTGTTAGGACCTCAAGGATTAATTAGTTACTTTATAACTTCATCACTGGTCCAAATTATGGAATAAGTATGTTTTCCGTTTTCATTAATAATTTGCTTTTTGTCACTGTTTTGTTTTTATTTTAATTATTTTTAATTTTTATTAATTATAGTTTTTTCACTCTGTTTCCTTCCAATACTACCCTCCCTCCTTCCTTCCCAATGGCACACACCCTCCCTCTTCTCCTCCTGGGCCCCTCCCCCAGTCCACTGGTAAGGGAGGTCCTCCTCTCTTTCCCATTGATCTGGTCTATCAGGTCTCATCAGGAGTGGCTGCATTGCCTTCCTCTGTGGCTTGATACAGCTGCTCCCCCCTCAGGGAGGTGATCAAAGAGCAGGCCAATCAGTTTCTGTCAGAGAAAGTCCTTGTCCCCATTACAATGGATCACACTTGTCACTGAACTGCCATGGGCTACCTCTGTGCAAAGGTTCCAGGCCATCTCCATAAGTGGTACTTGGCTGCAGTATCAGTCTCAGAAAAGACCCCTATGCCCATACTTTTATATCTATTGCTCTCCTTGTGGAGCTTCTATCCTCTCCGGGTCTTACTATCTCCCACTTGTTTCATAAGATTCTGTGAACTCTGCCCAAAGTTTGGCTATGAGTCTCAGCATCTCCTTCGCAAGATCCAGCTATAGAACTGGCATATATCCAAAATATGCTCGGGTATACAACAATGACATTTGCTCAACCATGTTCATAGAAGCTTTATTTGTAATAGACAGAATCTGGAAACAACCCAGATGTCCCTCGATGAGGAATAGATACCGAAATTGTGGTACATTGGCACAATGGAATACTAGTCAGCAAATAAGAACAAGGAAATCATGAAATTTACAGGTATATAGTGGGAACTGGAAAAGATCATCCTGCATGAGGTATCCAAGAAGCAGAAAGATACACCTGGTATATACTCACTTATAAGTGGATATTAAACATATAATATAGGATAAACATACTAAAATTTGTACACCTAAAGAAGCTAAGCGAGAAGAAAGACCCTGGGTAAGATGCTGAATCTTCATTCAGAAAGGTAAATGGGATAACTGTCACAAAAGGGAGAAAACAGGGAACAGGACAGGAGCCTCCACAGGGCCTCCAAAACTCATTTCACTCTTCTTAATTCTTCTGTCTCATAGCCCTATGCCAGCTACTGTTTCCATTCGTAAACTAAAATGTGAGTTAATTCTTCTTTCTGAAAATTGTGATCCATGTTGGCAGGAACATTCAGACACATTTTATTTCTCTTTTGCCATGGCTCTACATCAATAATTGAAGCTCCACATTTCTGCTGAAATTCTCTATAACTGATTCTTGACAAGAGACTGACATTTCATGTTTCCACTATTAACTGCTCACCCACTTTATAGTCTGCCTGAAACCATTATTATCAGAAGGGTGGATTATGCCTGTGGCCCCAGTGTGCAAGTCTAAATAGACAACACATCTAATATCACCAAATTAAAAGGTGACATAGAAGGAAACCACAAAGTAACTTGGTTATATGCATTATTGAAAGTGCCTGGTGCACGCTTTCTTAGACAATTAGGAATAGTGATTCCTCAAGACCCAGCTATACCACTCTTAGGCATATATCCAAAAGATGCTCAAGTACACAACAAGGACATTTGCTCAACTATGTTCGTAGCTGCTTTATTTGTAATAGCCAGAACCTGGAAACCCAGATGTCCCTCAGTTGAGGAATGGATACAGAAATTGTGGTACTTTTACACAATGGAATACTACTCAGCAATTAAAAAGGAAGAAATCATGAAATTCGCAGGCAAATGG
>CM053768.1:51677-77677 GCA_028658305.1 Pachyuromys duprasi | reverse complement strand
AATCATCCTAAGTGAGGTATCCCAAAAGCAGAAAGAAACATATGGTATATACTCATTTATATAGACCTATAGGATAGGAAGGCCATGCTGAAATCTATACACCTAGGGAAGATATACAAGAAGGAGGACCCAGGTTGGTATGATCAGTGCTTGTTTAGATGAACAAATGGGATGGACATTGAACGGAGGAGAAAATAAGCAACGGGACAGGAGCATACCAAAGAGGGCCTCTGAAAGAATCAATATAGCAATGTATCAAAGCAGATATTAAGACTCACAACCAAGCCTTTGGCAGAGGGCAGGAAGTAATAATAAAAATAGGGGAAGTTAGTAAGACTTAGGGCGAACAAGAGCTCCACAAAGACCAAACTGAGCAGGGCACAGGGGTCTTATACGAGACAGTTTCTCCAACCAAGGGCCATGTACAGATATGGCCTAGAACCCCCACTCAGATGTGGCCCATGGTAGCTCAGTGTCCAACTGAAGATCCTAGTAAGGGGAACAGGGACTGTTTCAGTGATGAACTCGATGGCTGGCTCTTTGACCCTCCCCCATACATGCCAGGGAGTAACAGCCTAGATAGATCCCAGGGGAGGACATTGCAGCCAGCCCTGAGGAGACAAGATGAACTGGGGTCAGATGGAAGAGGAGGAGATCCTCTCCCGTCAGTGGACTTGGAGGGGGCGGGGAGGAGATGAGGGAGGGTTGGGGAGAGTGGGAGTGAATGAGGGGGGGCTACACCTGGGATGCAAAATACCTAACCTGTGATTGATATAAAAATAAATAAATTACATTAAAAAAAAGTGCCTGGTGCATATTTAATTCAATGTGAACTAGTGTAAATATGAGTTCCAAACTTCATTCCTTTATAAAACAAAAAGTTTAATTGCAATGATGTCAGTAAATACTCTATATATCCCTACACAAAGTATTTTCTCTCATATTCCAGATGGGAGAAACACCAAGAATTAACATAGATGAAATAATCTTCAGATATATTACCAAAAGACAAGAAAATATTGAGAGAACAGAAAGATGATCTTCTTCCTCAAGTCTATGAAAATGTTTTTCTAGGTAAAGAGTAAAGTCACAGAACCCAGAAGTTTATACAACTTGAAAGCACTTGTGTTAATTGATTCAACTCTGTGATGAGACTAGAAGGTTGGACAGAGGAATGAGGGGGTTGCATGTGATGAAATATTTTGCATGTGATGAAATATTAATGTGGGAAAGTAATATGAATTCTGGTGTATACTTGCATAGAACAGAAGGTTTACACTACATGATCTCTGCAATCCCAACCTTCATACTCAAGATATTCTCAAAACACCATGATCACATCTTCTCATGAAATATCAGAATGTGAATTTGAAATTTACCTGTAGTGCACAAATCAAATGTGCTTCTGATGGTCTGATGACAGATGTAGTCTCATATGTTGACTACAGACACCAGTGATATTCTACTGCACAGACATTTACATACTTGAGCGGTCCAAGGGTAATTATTTTTACATATTTTAAATTTCATTTTATTTTTATTAACTATGGCTTATTCACTTCCTATCCCAACTGTAGTCTCCTTCCCTATCCCCTCCCAATCTCACCCTCCGTCCCTCTTCTTTTATGCCCCTCTCCCAGTCCAATGATAGAGGAGGCCATCCTCCCCTTCCATCTGATCCTAGTCTATCAGGTCTCTTTTTATCTGTACAATTAAATACTCTTTTTAGGAAATTAACTTGAGAGTATAGGAGGTATTTTTTAAAAACAATTATACTACATAATATCATTGAAGAGAGATCAATTTGAGTACTTCCAAAACACAGAAAATACCAGGTCATTTTGCAGTGAGGAATGTGAAGAAATGAGTAAAGCCTGGTCCTGTCACATTCGTCATAGAACACAATGCACTTCACTTTTACTTCTAGGATCTTGTGCAGTCCTGATGAACATCACAGATCAAAATCTTAAGGAACCTAATTACATATAGAAATATGTGTGATGAAAAGTATAGGCACATTCAGTCATGATAGAAGTAGAAAACTTGAGTTGGCAGCCTGTATACAATGACACTAATAAATTCTTATTTTGTAAATATTCTGGTGAAGAGATTTATATTTCCCTGTGAGTTAGCATTATACTGAGACACCATTTCTACAGCCAGCCTTTTTTGACCACAGGTCCAAGCTGCAGGTCTTACCGAAAAGTCGCCACAAGATGTTCCTTGGCACAGAACAGGTGAATGGACTTGCAAGCAGAGCTATTGTCTGTCCCGAATATGTCCACAAAGTCATCTATCCATAAGTAAGGCAGTGAAATGACCTCTTTTATTTTAAACATTTTCTTACACCTAGAAAGAGAATCAAGTATCTGTTAATTTGCTTTTCATTGCAGTTGAAATTGCCTGTAGTAAGACCCAGTTCTTCCTGTCCCAAAGCAGAGGAGGACTCATCCCTCTCTATGATCCAGACACATCTCATGCCATGGTACACAGAGCTCAATAAAACCTGTGGTGAAGGAAGTCAGTGGGTACACATTTTTCGATGGTCACAAATACCTGTAGACTGGTCTTTTTCTGATTGGTGAGTATTTAGAGTAAGTTTACTATGGGTTTTAAAGGCATAGCATTTTTAGAGAGCTATCTCTTTCAACATTTCTTCCCTCTATTTAGTTGAATACTAACCTTTTTGCATTGTTTATTTCCATAGTTTCCATACCAAAAACATGTTAAGAGTTTTATATTTTTATTAATAATTAAATTTGATAACCTTTTCAAAATGAATATAGAAATATTGTCTGACATAATAATTTTCACATTCCATTGTCCATCACCCTGTACTAAGAAGCCATGTAAGCTCACTACTTGTGGGTTGCTCCTTCAGTGAACTCACAATGTGCATCTCATACAAGTAACACAAAGATGATTCTGTCTTCCAATAACCTCATCAATTGATTACAATTGTCATCTTATCAAACATTCTGATGTTATCAAAATATTCTTGAAAAACAATTACTCTGCAGCATAAGTTTCATTCTTCACCTTTTTATATGAAATTGGTTCTTTTGATAATTTCACATACATATGCAATGTGTTCTGATTAATTTTTTCACTCTCTCCTTTCTATCTCCTGGTAGTTCTCCTTCCAATATTAGTGATTCTTTTGTACTATTTTTATGATGGACTGAGCATTTTCTGGGGCATTTGTTATGTGAACATGTATATTGAATTCTTCATTTGATATTGGTGAGCTGGTATGTGACTACACAACTAAAGATAATGACTCTCAGTCTCTCAGATTCAGGAGAAATTAGGTGATAAGTGCGAACACTGATTAAAAAGTCCTACATGTAAATATTTCAGAAATCCAAAACGTGACGAATTACAAGATACTAGAAATAAAGATTCCCCACCCATCTAACATACAAGCATATCATGTAACATATGCTTCAGGATACACACATACACCCACACATACATACACCTCAAATATATGGAATATTTGTATTTACATTTGCTTTCCACCCTTAAGACACTGTGAATGAATGCATATATATATGTATGCATGTGTATATGAATGTATTTATACATATGCATATGTGTATATACATATATGAACTAAAATTCAGAATTAATACTTAATAAAAATGGTAACTTCTAATATTTTTATTAGAAATAATCTGCATTGAAAATGGAAAATGACAGTCATCTCTTATAACCTTGGTAATCCTCTTTTCATAATAAAAATGAAAATCCCAAAACAGTTTTAATTACTATTGCAATTCAACCCAAAGAGAACAGATTTTCTTTTAAGAAAAGTCACTCATTTTAGTTTCTATTATCATCAAAAGTCGAAGTGAAATTCACTTGTTTCACAAATACATTGATGGAAAATTATCAGGGGGCAACAACCGGGATACAAAGTGAATAAACTGTAATTTATAAAAAAAAAATTAAAAACCAAAACATTTCTTTTTGGATATTTTCAGTTTTACTTTTCATTTTGATACTGTAAACAAGGGACTCTGAAACCAAACATGTGTCCCCACACCAAGGTATTTCACTAAGTCAGTGTTCTAATATGCTCATCAAAATCAATCAATCCATAAATAAATTAGAACAAATTTCTGAGTTAACGATAGGCTAATTACCCTGACCCAATCATCACACAAAGTAGACAGGTTATCAAAACATCATATTGAGCTAGGCAAGGTAGCACATGCTTTAAACATAGCACTCAGAAGGCAGATGCAGGTGGATCTCTTGAGTTGAGTCAAGCCTGGTCTGATCTACAGAGTGATTTCCAGGATAGCCAGCACTACACAGAAAAGTCCTGTCTCAAAAAAAATGACATCACATTGTGCCTATGAATATGTACAGTTACTATGTATCCACTTTCAAAACTAGGAAATCAAAGCCCCTTATTTATTTGTTTGTTTCTTTAGTTTTTTTTGAGATAGGGTTTCTCTATACAGTTCTAGCTGTCTTGGATTTGCTTTGCGGAGCAGACTGACCTCAAACTCATAGATCCACCTGTCTCTGCCTCCCAAGTGATGGGATTAAATGTGTATGCGATCACTGCCTGGCTCAAAGTCCCCCATTTAAAATTACCTATTTTTATATTTAGGTCAAATGTTATCTGAAGGGAATCATCCTCTACAATGAAAAGTATGTACATATCCAAATTAGAAGGAACCAGACTTTTGTACTGGCTGGAAAATAGTAAAATATATACTTTCAGGTTAGTGAAAGAAAGAATATGGTGGTATAATATCTATTAAATATCTCAGCCTAGAACAAAATCACAGTTTTTTCTTACTCTGTTGGCTAAAATTCGTCACAAGGAAGCTCTACAGAAGTTAAGTCTCCATGTAAAAGAAGAAATAGGTCCAACTCAATACTGGCAGTGTCTATCACAATTATTTTGCTTACAGAGATTAAAATAAATCTTAATCAAGGTGTTGACTCTTTGCAAACATTCTTAAGTATTAGGGTTTTTTTTTTTACTGTTCTTCAGGAATATATCTAATTATACTCCCTTTTCCAAGGGAACAATAGGATGCTATTTTAAAACCTATTCAGAACACTACCTACTTAAATAAAAGTTATATAAAGTCCACATCTCTATGGACTTCTGTCATTTCTGAAACTTTGTAAGATATTCTCATGTTGATAATCTAACATTTCACTAGCTGGATGTGGTTCTTCAATAAGTAACCTTAAATGGGCTTTTAGGCACACCCTGGCCTATAGTTTTATTAACCTATGACAGAATACCTGAGCTACTGTGGCAGCTACTAACTCACTGCCCAAGATGTGTAACAACTTCCCTTTAAAATATAATAACTTTTATCTAACCAGAAAAAGTACAGAAGAAATAAAAATGAATAATGTCTGAACATAGTGGATATATATTTAATCTCAAAAATAAGTAAACAGAGGCAATTGGGTCTCTGTGTATTCAAGGTTACCTGATCTACATGAGCTCTGTTTCAAAATATTAAAACACTGAAAAAGCTAGATTTAAACTGTATGATTCTAATGTTGAGTCAGTACTTTAGAATAACACTCTAATTGTGTAAAAAAAATACAAAAGCTAGGCAAAAGGTTTAAATCATCTGATTAAACTGTTCATGAATCATCAAGACCCAAACCAAAAGAAACAAACAAAACCCAAAAGCCCAGATATGGAAGGAAAATCAGCTTGGCAATACAATGAATAGTATGTTAAGCCACTTCCTTTAGCTGAATTTAGCTAAAGGTTTAGAAGCAAGGCTTCTGTGGGGCATAAAAGGATAAAAGAACTCCAGTTAAAGAAGGGAAGGAGCAATGTTTGGAGCCTGTACTAACAAGGACTATTCCTTTGGAAGCCTAACATATTACTGCCTACACTTGAAACACAGTAGGGTGATCAGAATCACAGTGAACTTGTCTTTTAATTCTCTAAAAAATATTCAGCAGGTTTACTTTTTCAAGATTACTAATGCATGAGTCTAAGAGAGATAGCTCAGTGATTAAAATCATATAGGGGTCTAAGAAGACACCACCAACACTCCTGTCTAGTGGTTCACAACTGCCTTAACACTAGCTCCACCAGACTCAATGATCTCTTATGAACTCTACAGGTACCTGTACTCACACATGTAGATACCCTCACACATATACTGATAATTAAAATAAAATAAATATTTACAGAAGATTATTACAGAATAATTAATACAAAATAAATACACACACTTAAAATATGATTAGATAAAAAATAAAAATAATAAAAAAAGAAAAAATATGATTAGATGAGTCTTGGTGTGATAATCATTACCACAATCAATATCATAAAGACAGGGTGTCTATGCAGCCCTGGCTGTCCTAGTATTCTTCATGTACATCAGTCTGGCCTGGAACTCACAAGATATGCCTACCTCTGCATCCCCTCCTCCCAACCAGGTGCAGGATTAAAGGTGTGTACCACTATGCCCACATAATTATAAACATGCCTTAACCAATCTCTCTTTTTTCTTTCGTTGGTTTTTGTTTTGTTTTTATTATTGTTGATGCTGATGCTGATGCTGAGGATAGAGCTGAAGACCTCAAACATGAAGGATAAGGATTGATACTACCATCAAGCTATAGAGTTTTCAAGGTTTCTCTCCCATTCTCCTTTTTCCTCCTCTTCCTTTACCCCTCCTTCTCCTTCCTCCCTCTCCCCAACCCTCCTAAAAGACAAGCTGTTATTATGTAGCCTTTTTTGTCTTGGAACCCACTATGAGACCAGGTTTGGCCCAGATCTGCTTGCCTCTGCCTCCCAAATGCTGGGATTAATATGCCTCACACACCTGGCTTGCTACCAAAGTTTCTTTAGATGCATTTGTGATCTTTGCTTCTTACTTGTTCCTACCTTATAACCCACATCCTAAACAATCTCTATCTTCTTTTTACCAGTAAAGATTTGTCTACACCCTTGGGGAATTTTATATTAATACACAACATCTATTTTTGAGGAGATGGGAAAGCTTCTATTATGCAGATACAGATACACTTCAATGTTTGATGCACTTATTCACTGAAGGAAGACATGTGGGTTGTTTCCAGTTTGGGCTATCACAAATAAAGCTATTAAAAACATTCTCATAGAAGTCTATGCATTAACACAAAACATGACATTATTCCAGATTTGGTGTGTGTGTGTGTGTGTGTGTGCGCGCTTCGGATCAAATGTTGAAACTTATGAGTGTTAGGCAAACACTACCACTGAGATACACTCTCAGTTCTACTTCAACTGTGTCTAACAACAATGTTATCATACTTAAAATACAACAATAATAAAAATTTAATTTTAATAGACAAGTAGGCAAATATTAACCAAAATAAAACTGTATATCTCTATTCACTTCAAATAGGTTTTCAGGTAAAATGCATTACCCAAAGAGATACTTCACAATAACAAAAAGCTTAACTTCCACAGGAATTTACTGCCTAATGGTAGCCTCAATATATTAGAAACAAAAATTGAGAAAGAAATAAAACTGGCATAATTAAGCAGTACATGTACATGTCTGTGTGTGATGGTAAAAGCAGAGCTTTTCTCAACCTGAACTCATGCCATGGCTTGTTCCTCAATATAAAGGTACTAAGAAGGAGTAGACCATCCAGGGGTAACTTCAGTCATGATGACTTCATTAAGGAATTTATGTCCTGAAAGTAGGTTATCAGCTGCTTCAGTAACAGGTTATTATAAAACATGTTTAACTTTCTCTTGGTTAATCTCAAGTACTTGACCTCTCTTTAACACGGGTTCACTTCCTTATCATACTAAACTGAAGCAGGATGAATATTCCAGTCAAATCTGTGTGGTAGCACATGTCTGTGATCCCAGCACTCAGGGAGGCAGAGTCAAGCATATTTCTGTGAGTTTGAGGCCAGCCTAGTCTAAAAATGAGTCCAGGACAGCCAAGCCTATACAGAAAAGACCTATAAAAAAGACACCAGCCAAAATCTAAGGAAACCGAGGCTGCCTATACTTAGATTTTCATTGAATACAAGTTAAATTCCCAAAAGTAAAGGAAAATATATACAGTGAAATTTAAAAGTTTAAACCTATAGAATTTATGAGATATCATCATCAAGAAAAAATATCTGCATTATGGAAAGAAAAGGCAAAGAAGAAAAGGGACATTTATTTAAAGAAATGATGACTGAACTGGGCATGGTAGCATATTTATCCCAGCCCTTGAGAAGCAGAGGCCAGAGGATCTCTGTGAGTTTGAGGCCAGCTTGGCCCACATAGTGAGTTCAAGACTGGTAAGGGCTATATAATGAGACCCTGTCTCCAAAAAAAAATTTCTAAAAAACAGGAGTAAAACAAACCTTCAGATCCATGAGGCCCAATCAGTAAAACCTAACCAGTTCTATACCAAAATACACTGTAGGGCTGTCAGGATGGCTGAAAGGGTAAAGATGTCATATACAAGCCTGTTAACCTGATTTTAATCTCTAGAACCCACAAAAAAGATGGAAAGAGAGAAAGTCAACTCCATAAGTTTGTCCTCTGACCAACACACACATGCACAAACACACAAAATGGAACCTGAGTCCACTCACATCATGCACACAATGATAAACTTTAAAATTATTTTAAGAAGCATACTACAATTAGATTATCAAGTAAAAGAGGTAGAAATACCCAGTTTATTTGTCAGCAGAAATTATGTAGACAAATTAATAGAAAGGTACATTCGAAGTACCAAAGAAGCTGGATGTGGTGGGGGCACACCTTGAATCTCTGCACTGGGGAAGCAGAAGTAGCTTGATCTCTTTGAGTTTGTGGCCAGCCTTGTCTACAGAGTGACTTCCAGGATAGCTAGTGCTATACAGAGACAAAAAAAGGAGGTGGAGAAAGAGGAGGAAAAGGAAGAGGAGAAGGAAGAAGATGAGGAAGAAAAAGAGGAATAAGAAGAGAAGGAAGAGGAGGAAGAACAGGAGGAGGAAGAAGAGGAAGAGGAGAAAGAAGAGGAAGAAGAGGAGGAAGAAGAAAGGGAAAAATAATGAAATTTTCTGAATCTCGGGCTATAAAGAATATAAGATGTTTGTAAAGTGCTTTGCATAAGAAAAAGCGCTAAATGCCTGTTATTTAATTCTCATAAATGTACTTGTTTTCTCTCAATGTAAACCTTGTTATTAGAAAATAAGTTTAAAAAATCTAAATTCTGGACATAATAGTCTAGTATCTTTTATGAGACTGTTTCTCCAACCAAGGACCATGTATGGATATAACCTAGAACCTCTGCTTGAATGTAGCAATGATAGCTCAATATCCAAGTGGGTACCCTAGTAAGGGGAACAGGGACTATTTTGGACATGAACTCAATGGCTGGCTCTTCGACTCCCCTGCCCCCTGAGGGAAGAACAGCCTTGCTAGACCACAGAAGAGGACATTGCAGCCAGTCCTGAAGAGACCTGATAAGCTAGAGTTAGATGGAAGGGGAGGAGGTCCTCCCCTATCAGTGGACTTAGAAAGGAGCAGGAAGAGATGGGAGGGGGGGGAATAGGGAGGAAATTCGGGAGGGGCTACGGCTGGGATACAAAGTACATAACTGTGATTAATATAAAATAAAAATGTTGATAAAACCTCACAGTGAAAAAAAGTCTAGTAAATATTATTTTCAAAATTTTACTATTTCACCATAGCTACTGTACCTCAACTTTAAAGAGTCACTTATTTTTTTGAGCTTTTTGCAAAACTAATATCAAATACTCTTAAAATATCTTTGATGTTAATGAAATTATTTTTCCTCAACAGGTAAAAATGTTCTTTCAATACCAACAACACCTTGTCTAAAGTATCAAATTTTTAAAAATAACAAAGCACAACTTGGTGTTGTTATTTAAATGGGGCAAGGCTGGAACAATGGTTCAGTTAAGGGCATGGCTTCTTTTGCAGAAGACATGGGTTATTTTTTTAACAACCACGTGGTGGCTCACAACTGCTTGTATCTACAGTTCCAGGGCATCTGATGGCTTCTTCTGGCCTTGCCAGGCTCCTGCACATGGTACACATGCACAAAGGCAGGACAAACATGCACACATAGATAAATAATTTTAAAGAAAAATAAACCTTTATAAAATAATAAATTCTTATTGTAAGATGGTTATGTTTGGAGTAACTATGCAGACCTACTATAGTAACAAGAAACACAAAGCAGGTGGCTTCTATTAGGGCCTTTTAATCATAATTCAATATCACAGATAAGTTAGCACTTGTCTGACTTTCTTATACTAGCACTTACTGCTTTTAGCTCTAGGAATACCCAATTCATACTAAATTTACTCCATATATCCAAATAACTATTTACTTAAATATTTATAATTACCTTTTAAAGACCTACTTTATTTCTACCCATGTATATGTGTACCTAGTGTGCAATTGTGCAATTGTGAGTGCAATTTCCCACTGAGCAAGAAGACAGTATCAGATCCCACTGGAGCTGAAATTAGAAACACTGTTTTTATATATTATTTATCTACATTATTCTCCTTTCATTGGAATTACTCAAATTCTACTTGACAGTAAAGAAATTATTTCAACTTCAGAAATTTTATACAATTTTAAAAGCCCAAAATTTTTAACTAATATGCCCCCACCCATTATGTGCTAATAAAATTATCTACATTATTGTTGTTTCAACCAAACCAAATATTTATGCATCTTTGACAGATAATTTTCTAAACACCAAGGAACACTTTGGCATAGCAATCATATTGCCAATATTTAGGGACTACCACATGCTAAGTAAAAATTCTGAAATAAAATGGCAATTGAATCTTACAAATTACAAAAATGATTAACAATAAGAGAAATCCAGAAATTTAAAGCAAAATGAGATGCTAGTATGCATTCCAAAGATGCTAAAGACAATCAACCACATCATGATGAGACTGAGAGTGGTTACATCTCTAATTTAACTGTATGAAATGGCACAACTACTCTGAGGAGGCCATAGTCATTTCTTCTCAAATGAAACCTACAGTGGCCTAAGACCAGAAATTCAACTGACCTGTATTTACTTAAGAGGAATTGAAAAGATTTTTTCACAATAAGGATATAAGTAGCAAGATTTTTAAATTCATTTTAGCCAAATACAATAAAGCAATTCAGCTGTCTGTCAATAGCATAGATAAGCAAAACTGGTTTATTCATACAACAGAATAAGGCAAAAGGAGGGGAGACAAAATTCTAATTTTAAAAAACTGGATATATTTTTAAAGGGGGAGAGGATGTTATGTAAAAAAAAAAGCCTTGCAAAAAAAGAAGTATAAGCCACGTGATAACTTTGATGTTACATTCCAGGGTGAATTAAATCAGTGTGTGATGGGAACAGGGACTGTCTCTGATATGAACTCTGTGGCTGGCTCTTTGACCACCTCCCCCAGAAGGGGGAACAGCTTTGCCAGGCCACAGAGGAGGACAATGCAGCCAGTCCTGATGAGACCTAATAAACTAGAGTCAGATGGAAGGGGAGGAGGACCTCCCCTATCAGTGGACTTGGAGAGGGGCTCGGGAGGAGAAGAGGGACGGAGGGAGGGATTGGAGAAAATGAGGGAGGGTGCTACAGCTGGGATGCAAATTGAATAAACTGTAATTAATATAAAAAATCAGTGTGTGACAGGAAAAAAATCAGAACCTTGACTGCCTATGGAGGACAGCAACAGGAAATGAATGGAAAAGTCTAGTTTTGAAGGGGATGAATCGCAGGATCTGTTACTGATGTCACCAGTATCAGCTTTAGAATCTTGAATAAGTTAGTGGTTTTAATTCTCGTTATCTTCACCTACATTGTTGTTGTGAAAAATGTAATTAGACCAGTAAGACTAGCACACAATATCTGATAATATACATTTCTAGCCGGAACTATGCTTTCCATCTTTCTCACATTTAAAAAAAGACCAAAAAGGGATATTCTGTAATTTACTTCATACTGTGACAACTTGACCAAATGTTATATTTACTCTTACCATTTTCTTGTGCTTTCTACAGCCAAATTCCTCAAACATTCAATTTAAATAGGACATAGCATACAGAGAAGTTACATTTTGTTGCCGTTTGTAATTTCAAATTTTTTTTCTATTCTAAATGGATTTTGCTGTTTCTTTTTGTTTCAAAAGAGAAAAAAAGTTTTACTACCTTTTATTTTCAATTGGTTTGTGTTTACTTGAGCTAAAATAATTTGATAGAACTTAGAGACCAAAGAATTCAAAATCTTCTTTGGGGGGGGGGTAATCAGTTTGAGGTTTGGAGCACACACTGGAGTGAAGGCCAGGAAGGTGGAGACATGTCCAGCCACCTGGGAAAAGGAAATAGCTTTACTGGTTTCTTTACCTACCCACTAGAGATACAGTTGCTAGGAAACTGGCTCAGATAGTCAGGCCAGCACTGTTTATGGTCTTGGCGCCTAAAGTAAACCAATCATTTCAAAAGTCAATTTCCTATACCCAATCATGTAATACTAATGTATGTAACTCCCTGCTTGTGGGTTTTTCCCTTTAAAAACCTTGTTCCCCTAGACCACAAGGCCACACTCCTCTTCAACCAGGGAGAATGCTGTGATGTGGGCTCAAGCTTGTAATAAAAAATATCTTCGTGTGCTTTGCAGTGGAGTTGATTCTGGTGGGTTTGGGGGGTCTCAAAAACTGGGCATAACATTTGCGGGTTTGTCTGGGATCCACAGACCCCAGGATGCTGACCCAGAGGATCTTATCCCAGCAGTAAGTATCTAAGTGTCTCTGTGCAGAAAACAAGAAACAGGACAAGAGCCTACCATAGAGGGCCTCTGAAAGACTCTACCTAGCAGTGTATCAAAGTAGATACTGGGACTCATAACCAAACCTTGGGTAGAGTATAGGGAATAATATGAAAGAAGGGGGATTTAGTAAGACCTGGAGAAGATGGGAGTGCCAGAAGGACCAGATATATCTGGGCACAGGGCTCTTTTCTGAAACTGAATCTCCAACCAAGTTCTGTGCATGGATATAACCTAGAACCCCTGCTCAGACATAGCTCATTGCAGCTCAGCATCCAAGGGAGTTTCCCTATTAAGGGGAACAGGGACTGTCTCTGACATGAACTCAATGGTGGGCTCTTTGACCTCCCCCTGCCTTGAGGGAGGAGTAGCTTTACTAGGCCACAGGGGAGGACATTGCAGCCAGACCTGATGAAACCTGATAAACTAGGGTCATATGGAAGGGGAGGAGGAGTTCCCCTACCAGAGGACTTACAGAGGGGCAGGGAGGAGATGAGGGAGGGAGGATAGGATTGGGAGGGAATGAGGGAGGGGTCTATGGCTGAGATACAAAGTAAATAACCTGTGATAAATATAAAAAATAAAATTATAAAAAAATAAATTAATGAAGAAAAATATAACTGACCCGTAGTCATCAAAGTGAAAAGATCATGAAAAATATGAGGGAAATGTTCCATATTGAAAGATACTAAAGAGATAAGGAACAATGGAACTCTTAAATGTACCAACTTCTTTCCACATTTATGTAATAAAATAGTCAACAAAACCCAAATTAAATGGAATACTATGTCAGCATGAACTTCCTATTTTGATAACTGCACTGTTATTATGTAGGACAACGTTCTTGTTTGCATAAAATTGACACTAAACCATTCTGAGTGACTGGGCATAAGATCAGCAGCTTCCTCTCAAAACATACAAAGCAAAACAGAAATTAACTGGGTATTACTTGGAATTTAGTTCAAGTTTGTAATTGTTTCAAAATTGTGGGGAAGCTGGGCTTGGTCTTTAACCCCACACTTGGGAGGCAGAGGAAGGTGGATCTCTGCAGGTTCAAGGCCAGCCTGGTATACATAGGGAATCTGAAGATAGCCAGGGCTCTGTAGAATTTGTCTCAAAAATCTAAACTAAATAAAATTGTTGTAGGGTGAAGAACAATGTAACTAAAAACTGAACAAGATTAAAAAGAAAACTGATTCTCCTCACTGGCAGTCTGGGTAAGACTATGTCTGTAAGACACTGACAAGTGAAATTACAAGACATTTTGGAACAGCAAGAAGATTCTCTAAATATTACCCAATTTTTTTTTTCTTCTTCTTCTTCTTCTTCTTCTTCTTCTTCTTCTTCTTCTTCTTCTTCTTCTTCTTCTTCTTCTTCTTCTTCTTCTTTTATTGTGTGTGTGTTCATGATGAGGGTGAAGCATGCATAATAGAGAACACATAGGGAGGTCAGAAGACAACTCTGTGTGATCAGTTCTTGCCTTCCACCTTTTCGTGGATTCAGGGCTCGAACTCAGGTCTCCAGCCTTGCCCAGTAAGAGCCTTTATGTGCTAAGCCATTTCACCGACCTGCAAGCTGTTCTCTTAAGTGACCTCAATTAGACAGTACTGAGAAAAAAATGGGAAGAATCCCTTCTCTTAAACAAATTCTTAGGGATGGATAAATAATAAAAAGAGATGAGTAGAACAGTATTACCCTAATGCTACCAACGACTAAAAATCAGCAAAACACAACCTAAGCACCTCCTGAGGCAAGGGGCTGCAGGGCTTGTAGTTAAAATTCCTTGCAAGTGTAAAACTGTAATTACTCTGAAATAAAAGAACTTTCCCATCTCTAGAGTAACCTTGTTATTACATCATGCTTATCTATACATAGTATCACAAAGAGATAAAAATAAGAAAATAAGCCTACGTGAACCCCGTATACCCTTGGTTGTGCAAGTCCATCAAGGTATAAACAGCAGGGTATCTGCCAAACTGTTCCTCATGAAGAATTCTCTGACGAATAAAGAGAACAATCAAATCACATGGAAGCCAAGTGAGAGAGAGCACCTGCAGTGGCTGTCTTTACTTAGGAAGAGTCAAAAAAGGAGGAAATCATGAAATTCGCAGGGAAATGGTGGGACCTGGAAATGATCATCCTAAGTGAGGTATCCCAAAAGCAGAAAGAAACATATGGTATATACTCACTTATATAGACCTACAGGATAGGAAGGTCATGGTGAAATCTACACACCTAGGGAAGATATACAGGAAGGAGGATCCAGGTGGGTATGATCAATGCTCATTTGGATGAACAAATGAGATGGACATTGAGTGGAGGAGAAAACAAGCAACAGGACAGGAGCATACCAAGGAGGACCTCTGGGGGGATCAACGTAGCGATGTATCAGAGCAGATATTAAGACTCGGGATCAAGCCTTTGGCAGAGGGCGAGAAGTGATGATAGAAATGGAGGAGGTTAGTGAGACTTGGGGAGAACAAGAGCTCCACAAAGACCAAACTGAGCAGGGCACAGGGGTCTTGTATGAGACGGTTTCTACAATCAAGGACCATGTGTGGATGTGGCCTGGAACCCCCACACAGATGGGGCCCATGATAGCTTGGTGTAGGACTGAAGACTCTAGTGAGGGAAACAGGGACTGTTTCAGTCAAGATCTTGATGGCTGACTCTTTGACCCTCCCCCATATAAGCCGGGGAGTGACAGACTGGCTAGATCCCAGGGGAGGACATTGCAGCCAGCCCTGAGGAGACAAGATGATCTGGGGCCGGATGGAAGTGGAGGAGGTCCTCCCCCGTCAGTGGACTTGGAGGGGGCAGAGAGGAGATGAGGGAGGGATGGGGAGAGTGGGAGGGAATGAAGGAGGGGGCTATGCCTGGGATGCAAAGTACCTAACCTGTGATTGATATAAAATAAACAAATTACATTTGAAAAAAAGAAAGTCCTTCTTTATGAAGTCAGAGTTCGGCCCCTGTAACCTCCCTCGTGTTCTCTGAATCTACCAGAAGGGAAGGGATACCACATGACTGTGTGTGATTTTTAAAATTGTTATTGTGCCCCCCCAAGTTTACCTATTTTTTTCAAATTTGGGATAAATGACTAGAGAGATGACTACGCAGTTGAGAGCACTGTGTTGCTCCTCCAGAAGACCAGATTTTTCTCACAGTATTCGTTTGTCAGTTCACAACCATCCATCCATAACACCAGGTACATGGGATCCTCCTCTGGCCTCCTCCAGAAACATGCATGCATGTGGCACATAAACATGCAAAATCCATACACATAAAATAAAATTGTTTTTATACCTGGGATAAAATTTATATCATAAAAGTAAATATATTTTTATACCTAGGATAAAATGTATGTATCATAAAAGTAAATATACAGTCCAGTGGCATTTAATATATCTCACCGTTGGACAATGAATACATCCCTCTAGTTTCAAAACATTTTCTTCACTCACCCAAAATCCATTAAACAGAGCCCTCTTTAGGCCCTGGAATAACCCCTTGCTTTCTGATTCTATGGGTTTGCCTATTTCCTATAACTTGAATTAATCTTGTCTGGTATATTGTTTCTTGGGGGTTTTGGTTTGTTTCTTGTTGGTTGGATGTTTTTTTCAGACAGTGTTTCTGTGTGTAGCCTTGGCTGTCCTGGAACTCTCTTTGTAGAAAAGGCTGGCCTTGAATTTACAGATATCTGCCTGCCTCTGCCTCCTGAGTGCTGGGATTAAAGGCGTGAGTCACCACACCACCACCTCGCTTGTTTCCTAGTTAATCCCTGCTGTATCATTAGTGCTGCCTTGTACTACATCTGAGCATCAGTACTGCATTCTCCCTTACTGTTGAATAACCCTCCACTGTATGTACAAACCTGGCTTTGCTTATCCAATGGTGGTTTGGGGCATTGTTTCTGTCTAGCACCAAGACCATGTATAGAGAGTATTTGAGTGAGGCTAAAGAGATGGCTCAGTGGTGAAAAGCACTGGTTGTTCTTTCGGAGATCCTGAGTTCAATTTTCAACAACCACATGGTGGCTCACAACCATCTATACTGGGATCTGATGCCCTCTTCTGTCAAGCAGGTGTACATGAAGATAGAGCACTCACATGCATTAAATAAAACTCAAAAGATAAAAAAAAAAAGTATCTGAGTACCAGTTTGCAATTCTCTTGGTATATCCTTAGGAGTAGCACTACAGGACAGTAGTGAATTACATATGATAATGATTTTACCTACCAGCACTGAACAAGAATTTTAACTTTATTTCTAACTAAATATCTTTGTCAACACTTGTTTTCTTAGTAGTTGTTTTTTAATATTATTAACATCTTAAGAGGTGTGGATTACTTTTGTTTGTTTATTTGGGGATTTTGTTGTTTTGATTTAGTTTTTGTTTGCTTGCTTTTTAAGACAGGGTTTCTCTGTGTATCCCTGGTTGTCCTGGAACTCACTCTGTAGACCAGGCTAGCCTCAAACTCAGAAATCTGTCTGCCTCATATTCCTGAGTGAGTTGTGAGATTAACGGAGTGCCCCACCACTGCCTGGCCCAATGAGTATGAATTATTAACCTTTGTTGTTGCTCTTAAAACAGGGTCTCACTAGAGACCTAACTAATCTATATAACATGTTTTACTCTTGAATTCTGGATCCTCCTGCCTAATTTTCAGCCTCAATACTGAGGTTAACAGCATGTAATTAACCACCAGGGCCTAGCTGAGTAGATGTCTTACTGTCCTCCTGATTTGTATTTCTTTAATGACTCATAGTGTTCAGCATTTTCCCTGAGTATGTCTGCCATTTCTACATCTTTGGAGAAAGGTCTACTCAAGTTCTTTGCCTAACCACACCTTTACCCCACCCTGCTGAGGATCTAACCCTTGGCTTCCCCATGCTAGGCAAGCTCTGTTGTACTGAGCCATAGTCCTAGCCCAGCCCTGTTTGTTTTTGTTGTGTTTTATACTCTAAAATCTAGATTTGTATTAAAAATAAACTCTGCAGATGTTCTTCTTGTAGACTGTCATGTTATCTTCATGATATTGCCCTTTGGTTCACAAATCACAAAAGTATTTTACTTTGATGAAGTCCAAATGTCTATTGGTTTTCTAGGATTTTTATGTCATATCTAAGAATCCACTGTTGAACTTAACATCATGAAGGTCCACTTCTATGTAAGCTATGCATAATTATAGCTCTTATATTTGGGCCTTTGATACATTTTGAGTTGGTTTTGTAATGGTAAAGTTCTCATTTTACCTTTTCTAAGATATATGTTTATTTTCTGTGAGTGTGTAACTCTCTGTGTGTACATATGTTTGTGTGTGCCTATGATGACCAAAAGAAAGTGTCAGAGCCCCAGAGCTGGAGTTAGGGGAAATTGTGAGCTACCCAGCATGGATGCAAGGAACTGAACTTAGTTCTTTGGATGAGAATCAAGTTCTCTCAAACACTGAGCCATCTCCCAGCCCCTATTTACTTTTTAAATGTATATCATTTAAATTCTATTTGCAAATATTGATATTAACCTGAGGGAATCATTATTCCTCCTACTAAAACTAAGCTACATTCCCACCCTGCAAGTTTATTTTAATTTCTTTCTTTTTCTTTATCAAAGTTGTTTTTCAAACCTAGAATTGAGCACTACCTTCTTGGGTGTATTTATTCTATTAAGGTCTTAGATGGACTAGTGGACATTTAAATGGCTGTTTTGTAAATGAAGTTTTTCCATGACAGAAGGTAAAGGCCTAAAGATACTGTGTATTCCTATCTACACGTGAACACATTAGCATCCACTGAAGCTATGCTTTGCTTTCTCACCCAACAACTGCCAGGCTGCTGAAACTCATAAGCCCGGACAGGGCAGCCAGATTGCTAAGGTTGGCTGAAGGCCATCCCACCCAGTAAGATAATGAGCATCATATTTCACTAACAAGGGAGAGAACAAAGCAAGTCCAGATTTGTTTTGCTGAGGGATGGGAGCTGCAAGGGAGGAAGGCTATACAGCCCAGTGATGAAGCTACACAAGAGAGACGACAGTCTTTCTTGCCTTAGAAGACAAGATGGACCTGATTCCTAGTGGGGAGGATTTCTCACCCTGGCACTTCCCCAGTGGGCTGCAGTGTGGTAAGTGGTTTCACTGTACAGTCATTGCAAATGCTTCCTGTGGTTAGCCACTACAGTTCACGCAGGCAGTCTGAGAGTTGGCTTTGACTGTATGTCCTGCAGGCACAACCAGGGCCCATTCAAATTTCTTCTCCCAACCCATAAAAAAGGAGACTGAAATGTGGTGAAAATTTCTCTCATGTATCGCCACATCTCGAACCACTCAGTTGCCTAAGGAAGAATCTTGATGACTGCTACCCTTGATACTGGATTTTCTCTCAGCCTCACATTCATCATTCAGACCTGTTGCTCCTACTTCCCACATGCCCACTTCACCTTCACATCATTGTCATCTTCCATCATGATAGTTTATAATACCTTCCTTACCTGTATCCCTGTTCATTGGTTCCATGTATGTAAAAGATGGTTTTATATATGTAAAACTTATTTTTTGAGATCAGGTTTTATGTATATCAGTCTAGTCTCAAAGTTACCAAGCACACAAAGATGATGTTGAACTTCTGATCCTCCTGAGTGCACCTACTTATCAGGATTACACGTGTATACCGAACGCAAGGTTTCATGGAGTAAGACAAGACTTTACAAACTGAGCTACATGCCCAAGCCCTTATGTAGAAAAACCAAAGACAAAAAGCAGGCTAGTGACCCTGTCTTAAAATCAAATCTGTAAGCTAGGTGCAGTGGCACACATCTGTGAACCCAGCACTCAGAGAGGCAGAGGCAGGCTGGTCAATGTGAGTTCAGGGCCAGCCTGATCTACAAAGCCAACACAGCCAAGGCTACACAGAAAAGCCCTGTCTTGAGGGAAAAAAAAAGTTTGTGTACCAAGCACACCATTTTCAGTTTGAGCTATATGTGGGGTGCAGGAAAGAGAAATTCAGAGATGGCTGATGGGTTATGTCCTAGGCCACTGAACTTTGACACACACACACACACATATATATATATATATATACATATATATTCTTTATTAATTGCACTTTATTCACCTTATATATCCCTGTAGTTCCCTCCCTCCTCCAGTCCCAATCTGTCCCTTCTTCCCCCTTCTCCACCTGTGTCCCTCCCCAAGTCCACTGATAGGGGAGGTTGTCTTTTTCCTCCTTCTGATCCTAGTCTATTAATTCTCATCAGGAGTGGCTGCATTCTCTTCCTCTGTGGCCTGGCGAGGCTGCTCCCTCCTTGGGGGCGGGGGGGTGATTAAAGAGCAGGCCAATTAGTTCATGTCAGAGACAGTCCCTATTGACATTACTATGGAACCCACTTGGACACTGAACTGCTATGGGCCATGTCTGTGCAGGGGTCCTAGGCCATCTCCATGCACGGTACTTGGTTTCACCATCAGTCTCAGTAAAGACCCCTGTGCTCAGGTTATTTGGTTCTGTTACTCTCCTTGTGGAGTTCCTGTCCACTCCAGATCTCTCTATTTCCCACTTCTTTCATAAGATTCCCTGCACTCTGCCCAAGTGTTGGCTATAAGTCTCAGCATCTGCTTTAATAGTCTGCAGGGCAGAGCCTTTCAGAGGCCCTCTGTGGCAGGCTCCTTGTTCCCTGTTTTCTCTTTCTTCTGATGTCCATCCTCTTTGCCTTTCTGGATAGGGCTTGAGCATTTTAGCAAGAGTCCTCCCTCTTGATTAGTTTCTTTAGGTGTACAGCTTTTAGTAGGTTTATTCTATAGTATATGTCTATATGAGTGAGTATATACCATGTGTGTCTTTCTGCTTCTGGGATAGCTCACTCTGGATGATCCTTTCCAGTTCCCACCATTTACCTGCAAATTTCATGATATACTTGTTTTTTATTGCTGAGTAATATTCCATTGTATAGATGTACTACAATTTCTGTATCTGTTCCTCAGTTGAGGGGCATCTGGGTTATTTCCACCTTCTGGCTATTACAAATAAAGCTGCTACAAACATGGTTGAGCTAATGTCCTTATTGTGTACTTGAGCCTCTTTTGGATATATGCCTAGGAGTGATATAGCTGGATCTTGAGAAAGCGCTATTCCTAGTTGTCTGAGGAAGCACCAGATTGATTTCCAGAGTGGTTGTACAAGTTTACCTTCCCATCAGCAGTAAAGGAGGGTTCCCATTTCTCCACAGCCTCTCCAGCATGTGTTGCCACTTGAGTTTTTGATCTTGGCCATTCTGTTGGGTGTAGGGTGAAATCTCATGGTCGTTTCTATTTGCATTTCCCTGATGAGTAAGGATGTTGAGCTTTTCTTTAAGACAATTTTTTTAAGTACCTGCGACTGCAGATGGCTACAGTATAAATAGGAACTGTGGGGTTTTGCAGGCTGTTCTTATTTAGATTGTATGTTTGGGAAACAGGCATGGGCAACAGAGTTTGCAGAGTCCAGTGCAAAAGATAAGTGTAAGACCCCTTGTTCAAAAGTAAAGGATTTCAAGAGCTTTAGCAGAACATTAGAAGGAAGGTGGACTCCTCTGAAGGAAGATCCCAAGCATCTAAACAGAGTGCATTTCCACAAAGCTGGCTGTGTTGGTTCCATGCATGTGCACTCTGGAGTGTGGAGAGGGTGCAGATGGTGAGGAGGTCTGGTGCAAGCTCTATCCTGGGTGCTACCACCATTCTTCCCTTTTTGCTCTTCTAGCCCATCCACCACATTCATTAGTGGAGATGATACTCTGCTTTTGCTTTTTTGTTGTTAAGATTTATTTGTTTATTATGTATTCAGTGCCAGAAGATAGCATAAGTTATCATTATAGATGGTTTGGGAGCCAAAATGTGGTTGCAGGGAATTGAAATCAGGACTTCTAGAAGAATGACTAGTGTACTTTACCTCTGAGCCATCTCTCCAGCCTGGGTTTTTTGATTTGTTTTGTTTTATGTATATGAGTGCTCTACCTGCAAATATACCTGCATGCCAGATGAGGGCATCATATCCCAGAATAGGGCATTGACAACCACCATGTGGTTGTTAGGAATTGGACTCTGGACCTCTGGAAGAACAGCCAGGGCTTTTAACCTCTGATACCTGATATTCTACTTTTGTTGTTGCTATTTTGCATCTGACAACAGGAGCTAGGTCACCTTGTGAATGTTTAGCACATAATTTATCACTGAGCTACACTACTGAGCTTCAAAATAATCTCTGGTTGCTGTTATCTTGTCATTATTGTTGAGATAATCTCACTATATAACCCGAGCTCACAATCCTTCTGCCCCAACAACCTGAAAGCCAGGATTTCAATAGTTTGAGTGTACCATTACACCTAACCATCACCCTTCCTTTCGTAGATATATTGCTCCATCTGAAAGTCAAGGTTGGTACCTCCTAAGTGGGTTTCTGCTTTGAGGAATTGGAAGACATCCTCCTCCTTCATCTGCAGGACATCAAGGGCTCAAGACATTGTGTAAGTTTCCCCTTTAAGTTATGCTAGGTATCAAGAACAACACCATATGGACCCATCTCAGGGCAGCACAGAAAAGCGTGTGTGTGTGTGTGTGTGTGTGTGTGTGTGTGTGTGTGTGTGTGTGTGTTTTAAATTCTGAAATCTTACTATTAATTTTACAGGACAGAAGGATCTTTGAGATAACTGTACATCAAATCATTTCTCTCCTGTTTTCAAACCCCTTGTCTTAGTTACTTTTTTATCACTGTGCTAAGACATCATGGGCAACGCTGCTTGTAGAAGAAAGAGTTGGTTGGGTACCTAGGGTTTCAGAGGGTAATTCATGACCATCATGGGAGGTGCCATAGTGGCAGCCAGGAATGGCAGACAGAGCACCAGACAAAACAGTGGCTGAGAGCTTACATCCCGATCTGCAATTATGAGGAAAAGAGCTAACTGAGAATGGTGTGGGATTTTAAAACTTCAAAGCCCACCCACAGGGACACACCTCTTCAACAAGATCACACTTCCTAATTTTCGCAAAACAGTTCCACCAACGGGGGACCAGATTTTCAAATATATGAGAATGTAGGGGTCATTTTCACTCAAACAACTGCATTCCTCAATAGCTTCCAAAGTAGCCAAGAAATAAGATTAAAATTTTCAATGTACCAAAGCATCCCAGGCATTCAGGTTCTTGCTCAGATTTTTTGCTGCTGCTGCTGTTTTGTTTTTGAGACAGAGTTTCATATAGTACAGGTTGACCTTCTTTCCTGGCCTTCCTGGTGTTCCATTTACAGGCATGTGTCAATACACTTGCTTTATGATCTTGTTTGTTTGTTTGTTTGCTTGTTTTTGTATTGTTTTGTTTTGCTGTTGTTTTGTTTTATTTTTCAAGACAGGGTTTTCCTGTATAGCTTTGCCTGAACTGGACTCACTCTGTTGACCAGGGTGGCCTTGAACAGAGATCCGGTGTGTGCCACCTCGCCCACTGACCTCTTTTTTTTTTTTTGAGGGAGGTATTTTAATCTTTTGCATAGATGAGTGATAGGAGTATTTTACTTGCACATATGTAAGTGTATGCCTTATATCCCAGGAGGTCATATGGCATCAAATTTCCTGAAACAGGAGCCACAGAAGATTGTCAACCACCATGGACATGGTAGGAAGTCTGCAAAAAAACAAAAACAAAAACAAAACAAAACAAAAAAACGAAGAACGTTTTGATTTGTTTTAATATTTATTATGTACACAATGTTGTGTTTGCATGTACACTTGAATGCCAGAAGAGTCCCACAGATTTCATTACAGATCTTGGTGAGCCACCATGTGGTTGTTGGGAATTGAACTTATGATGAAAAACAGCCAGTGCTCTTTACCTCTGAGCCATCTCTCCAGCCCCACAGAAAGTATTTTTCATCACTAAGCCATTTCTTTAGTCCCTCCTGCTTCCTCTTTAATTTTTGTTATTATTATTGTTGTTATTATTATTCCTTTCTTCACTATTATACTCAAAACAAATTCACCTTCCTTCATTTTCCCTACTGAACTAAAATGTTCTCAACTCTGGCCTTTGAATACATATGTTCTTCATCCTTTCTGGGATGTTAAATCCCTCTTGCTTTTCTTTAGGTTTCATAGTGGATTTTATAGTGATGTATACATTTCTATGCATGGTCTATGGTTTTGTTTATGGTGGATTACCCCACAAGACTGTAAGCTTATAGAGAAAGAATACTGTTTGCATGAATCATTTTTGTGTGCTCAGGACTTAGCACAGTATTGGGTACCTAATTCACATACAGTAACTATCTGTAAACCGTAAATGCCATTAACAAAGTCTTCATAATCTGATAGTAATACAGAATTCCCACCTAAAGAATGGGAGCACATATCATTTTATTTGTTAATGACAACCAATGTGCCATCTGTAATAAACTTTTCCTGAAGTCCTTTTATCTTGTTCTGTTACTGCTGTTACTAGGACAGCCTCCTCTATGCCTGTTGCCTTCTCTGTGTTCTCTTTCATTTATCCCATAACAACTTACTTCCTTTAAGCTTTAATGAGATTTTGCATCTGCTTTATCATACGCAAAGACTGTCTGTATCTACCTGTTTTGTACAGAATCTAGGAATACAGCTCAGAGAAAGAATATTTGCTTCACATATACGAGGTAAAGAAAGAAAAGGAAGAGGAGGAGAAAGAAAAGGAACAGGAAGAGCAGAGCAAAGCATTGTTTTTCTTTATGCAGATGATCTGCCTTAAATACAGGGGTTAACAGACTTCCTCTCTCTGCCTTCTAAACAAGATAGAAATTACAGAGACAGTAACAGTGCTACTTATTTGGTATTAGTTTTTAACCTGGTCCCTCTCCTGACATTCACTGTATACCTGTTTGAAAAATAGTTGGTTTTATGTACATGTTTATTTTCTGGGAAGAATCTGTTTTCATTAGGTTTTATGAGAGGTCAAATTCTCAGAAAATGTCCTGGGTTTTGCATCCTGCCAAACTTATCCCTAGGAGACCATATCTGCAAAGCTGATTATGTCCTCTCTGTACATCGTTTGATGTTATGACTTCAGGATGCATATTGAACCTTGTTTTCAAGAGAATGTTGTAAACAAGCCCCAAGCTTAACAGGCATTTTGTTCTTTATGAAAAAAAAATACTTCATCATAAAATGTCCTGTCTGAAAAGAACATCTGAGATCATTTTTGCAATGCATTCAGTTACTTTCCTTTCATTCATTAACATTATTAATACTATTTATTGTTTTTCATTACTTTTCTAGAGACCCAAATATGATGACCCCCGATGTAAGGGACTACGTACACACTTTTAACTGAGAAAATAAAACCACACCTTCAAAACAAGCAAAACCTCCAAATATTGATAAGAATTAGGTTTAGAATTAAGGCCCCCAAATAATTCAGTTTAAATGTGAGGAAGATGTTGAAACACCAGTATTCAGCAAGCTTTCAGAGTATGTAAATATGATGAAAGGATGTACACATATACACATAAACACAACTTAAGAATTATTGGGCACACACACAAATGTGGAACTTCATTAAGCAGGATTATTTTTTCATTTCTGTTCTCTTGCCAGGAAGATTTTGAATATGTTCCTTCCCTCCCCTCCCCTCCTTTTATTCTCCCTTCCCCTTCTCTCCCCTTCCCTCCCATTGCCTTTCTTCTTTGCTCAGTGTAAATTTACAAACATTGCACTTGAATGGATGCAATTCTGTGAAAGCATTGCTAAAAGGACCCCTGCTGCCTCACTTCTAGACCTTGAACCCAAAATGCATTCTAGCTACTTTTCTTCTTGCACTGGTAGTTAAGTAAAGAAATTCATTTTCTGGGTGGGTAGGGGTAGATACCCAGACATGGTGAATTCCTCATCTATCCCTCACCCCCACCCCCAGTTTTGGGGAGCACATTGACAGAAGTTCCCCACCCATCCAAACCACAATCATACATGTGCTTTCTAACATTTTCTAACAAAATTCTTCTAGTTGCCATTCTGAGACCTCTCCTAAAAAGGAATTGGCTTGGTTCTCTGGTGACAATCTCTTAAGTACACCCAGGATAATAACTCATGTGCCAAGGTGCTCAGTTGGGTATTCTTAGCACAGTGCCAGTACACTGGCACAGACCCAGGAGCTCAGTGGAGCCAAGCCTTCTCCTTTTGAGTTCGGTCCACTTCCTTGCTGAAGCCACCTATGGTTCG
>CM053768.1:24763-51177 GCA_028658305.1 Pachyuromys duprasi | reverse complement strand
AGGGAGGTTGAAACCACCTAAGCCAGGCATGGTAACAGGCCTATAGTCATGGTGCTTAGAAAGAGGAGGCAGGCACTTCAAGAATTCAAAGTCATCCAAGCAAATATCCAAGGTCAGTGGCATAATGGGAGGCGAAAGAACAAAGAAAGACTGTGATTGCCTGAGACCAATGTCTGTAGTCTTTCCTACATCTCCAGAATATCAGGGCCATACCAGCACCATGTTTTATCTAAGGAATTTACCGGTTCTTTCAAATGTTTTCTGCCATGACAACTTAGGTCACTTTGGGGTCAGACTCCTGGAGGCACTGAAGACTAAAACTCTCTGACAACTGGGGGAATTAGGCTCAATCAGTGATGGGCTCCTTAGTTATATGTCCTATGGAACATGTCCACCACAGAAACCTTATACAAACACCAATAGAAATGGACTCAGTAGTTGTCATATATATATGAAAACAGGTGCATACTTATTCACCCATTCTTTTAAGACATTTGAAAGGGAGAATTTGGAAAGGCATAGAGAAAGTAGATGGAAAGGGTAAAATTGATGTAATATATTTTATTTAACATCTGTAAAAATAAGTTTTAAATAAAAGGTGGCTAGAGAGACCATAGACATTAACAGCAACTGGGTGTTACAGAAGACAGGTTCCATTTCAGAAATCACCTGCTGGCTAACTAGTCCCTGTTACTGTGTTCTCAAGGGATATGATGCC
Source organism: Pachyuromys duprasi (assembly GCA_028658305.1). NCBI lineage: Eukaryota > Metazoa > Chordata > Mammalia > Rodentia > Muridae > Pachyuromys > Pachyuromys duprasi. The sequence goes on along the minus strand of CM053768.1, from coordinate 50,459 downwards.
CCATTTGGCCTTCGTCTGCACACAGAAACAACACAAAACATCCATATAACTGAAAGACATAGAAAGCTTTAAAAAGTGGATTTCGCAGTGCTGGAGAGATGGATCAGTGGATAGGACATTGATTGGTCTTCCAGAGGACCTGGGTTTAATTCCCAGCAACCACATGGCAGCTCACAACTGCCTATAACTTTAGAAACCAACACCTTCACACAGAATACATGCAGGCAAAACATCAATGCATGTAAAATGAAAATAAATCAATTTTAGAAAAAGAATTCTTTCTATGGTCATATCTCTTAGAAAGAAAGGAGTCTTGGGTAGTTCAAATGAACTCTTTCTTGTCCTTTATTGGGCCAACCTGCCTAGAGCAAAGGGAGCCTTATTTTGAAGTTGGACCAGCTTAGCATAGCTGTTCATCTAAGAATTGCAAACACAGTGCTGATTGGTGACATTTCCTGGGTGTTTTCTGTAATTGTGATCACTGCCCTTGGTATGTGAGAGAATTATGGCACTGATGAATCTTGTAAATGTATCTTTTAGGTCATACATGCTAATTTAGAAGATAGATTTGCACCAAAAATCTCCATCTGCTAGGAACTACACTTGCACTCTTCAATTCCCATTGGAATTGATCAAAGTGTGGGAGGTTTCCAAGGTGGTGGTGACCAGGGAAGCTTCGATATTCCGTGGACAGTTGGGGTCTATCAGAACCAGGAATCCTGTGGCTGTCTCCCAGGTCTAAGATTAATGAACCATTGCACCCTTGTACTTTATGCTTATGTCAGCCAGTGAAGACTCTCAGGTTTTGGGAACCTCTGTTCTTGCAGCCAGACATCTAATCTCTCTTGCTCCTATTCGGGCAGCTTCTGGATTCCTGGGAAATTTTGGGTTCAATCAGATCTGGGACCCCCATGGCTGTCTCCCCAGTCTGAGAGTCAGGAAACCTGGGCCTCCCACACTTTACAGATAAACCATTGAGTGGGGATTCCCAGGTCCAGGGACTTTATTCTCTAGCACCCAGACATCAGATCCCTCTTGGTCCCCTGAGGGCAGCATTGGGGTTCCTGAGGCTGAGTTCCCAGCACTGAAGCCACAGTTCACTGGTCACCCTGTGGAGACCAGGCAAACAGTGGAAGCACCTGGATCATGGATCCAGGATGGCCCAGCTCACATGAGTCTGAGTGGCAGAGAAACGAAGTCTGGATGAAATCCCTTGCATTTTCTTCCTCCTAAACCCCTCACTTGTTCTCCTGTCTTCTGTGTCTGGCCTGAACCCTCACCCTCTCCAAGGACAAGAGCCATATACTCCTTCCTTCTCCAGAAACCCATGCCTTGCCTCTTAAATGGGAAGATTCCCAACTGAATCCACATTCATCAGCTCAGCCTGCTCCCTGGCACCCCTCCTAGTCAGGGGCACCGCTAAAAACATTTAGAGTCTCCTGAGAGGAGCATACACTGTTGCTGATCTTGACCCATATAGATCTCAGCTTCCTGAGGAAAGGAAGACTCAGGACTTGCCAAAAGATAATGCTGAATCCCATCCCCCATGGACCCACCCTTCCCATTCTTCTTATTGTGAGATACCTACATATTGGGATCACCTAGATACCCCTAACACATACATTGTCCTAGGAGCTCAACACAGACTCAGGCACATGGAGTGCATTCTCTCTCTCTCTCTCTCTCTCTCTCTCTCTCTCTCTCTCTCTCTCTCTCTCTCTCTGTCTCTGTCTCTGTCTCGCTCAGTTTCTGGCTATTTCCTCTTGCTGTGGAAATAAAGACTTAGCTGTGGGGTCTTCTCTCTTTGTGTCTCTCTCACTCTTTCTTGCTCTTGAACTCTTTGGCTGTTTACACCTGAAGTATGCAGATCTCTATAGCAAGTATTTCCTTACTTGATTATCTTCAAAATTTTGTGGCCTCAGAATTCAACTCGGGGTTCATCTCCACAACTTTATGATAAGCATTCTTAGGAGTTCAAATGCCATGAAACATAAATGGCTGCAACAGTGCTGAAATGAAATCACAGAGGAGGAATCCATGCCCTTGAGATTTTTGTCCTTTTCTTCTAGAGAAGGAGCACTTAGGTGTTACAACTATAGTGGGATCTGTCTGTGAATGGACTCTGCTGCACTTGGAACAGAGTGGCAGCCTGGTGTCTGTAATGAAGTTGATTTCAGCAACTAGGAATCAGCTTGCATTGTACTTCCATATGATGAAGGCTTAGCTGAGTGGGGCCTTACCCTTGGGGCACCATTCCTATGCCTACAATGAAGAACAGGTTTCTTTTTCTTTCTTTCTTTCTTTCTTTCTTTCTTTCTTTCTTTCTTTCTTTCTTTCTTTCTTCCTTCCTTCCTTTCTTTCTTTCTTTCTTTCTTTCTTTTTTTTGATAGAACTGACTGCTTCAAAAATTGCTGCCTCTATTTCAACGTGTGAATGACAACTAAAGCCACCTGAGTTCTGGTGGCTTTGATTCACCATGCTCGTCTTCTCCATCCTTTGGAAATTACTCATTTTTGAAACTGTTTCTTTGATGTATTCTCAATAGTATTGTTCTGCTTATGTATCTTTATATCCATTACTACTCATTTCAACTTACAATGCCATATCCTATGCAATGGCGCCAGATGTGAGAGAGGTGATACTATTTTCTCTTTCCTTCTATCATGACTTGTTTTTCCTCTCCAAACCACTGGTTTCTTTCCTTTACTTTTTAATTTTTTTTTCCATTTCATTTCTTTTTTTTTTCTTTTGGCCCCAATTGAAACTTTCTTTTTCTAAACATTTTTATGAGTCCTCAGTAGATGCTATATCATTCTCTTAGATTTCTGATTGATGTGATGAAACACTGTGGCAGCAAAGCAAGTTTCTTTGCAATACACTTCCTCCACCCTATTCATCATTGAAGGGAGTGGAAACAGCATCTCAAACAGGGCAGGAACCGGGAGGCAGAAGTTGATGCAAAGGACATTGGAGGGGTGCTGCTGACTGGATTGCTCCCCATGTCTTGCCCAGCCCACTTTCTTATAGAACTTAGGACCACTACCTTAGTGTGGTTCTACCCATAATAGACACATCAAACTTTATTTAAGAAAATTCTTTGAACTGTTATATCCTCCTTTTTGGCAACATTTTCTTAATTGAAAGTTTCACTCTCTGAAGATTTTAGTTTATGTCAAGTTGGCATAAAAATATCCAGAACAATTAGTGACTCAAATTTTTTATCAAAGAAAACAGTTTACTAATTTCAAACTCTGCCTCCATTTTTCAGGATTTAGGCAGAGTACAGACAGTTTGCTTTGCCACAATATACAAATGACCCCTCTGAGTAACACATCTCAGCTGTGAAGAGATACTATGACCGAGGCTAGGCGAATATTGGAAGGCTTTTACTTGTGTGCTTGCTCATCCTTTTCAAATGACTATTCCACTATCATCCTGACAATAAAGATGGCAGTAAGCAGTGAGCTGAGAGTTTCCATCCTGATCTACAGGTGGCAGGCAGAGAAAGTTTCCATACCTGACAGGCTTTTGAAACTTCACAGCTCAGTTCCAGTGACACATCTAATCCAATGATGTCATATCTTTACTTCTCCTCAGTCAGTTCCCCTAACTGAGCACCAAGCCTTCACTTATCATATGGGGCCATCATCATTCAAACCACAACATGACCTGTAGCCAAATTTTCATGAAGTCTATTTTCCACATCACCCTTTCCTGGTCCTGTGACACAGAGATCCAGCTGCCTTTACCTCAGAAATGCTGGGATTAGCGGTGTGCAGCAATCCATCCTTACATAGTAACATTCTTAGCCTCTTGGCCAGTTTTCCTATTTCCCCTTCATTTAGTTTATAGGGCATGCATTTTGCCTATATCTGTGCCTCTAAAATGTGGTTGGGGAAGAAGGAGGTTAACACCCACCCTAGCCAATGTGCTGCCAACCCATGAATCTCTGTCCTTGTCCACCCCATGCATATAACAAGATATATGCTCAAATGTGCAAATGTACACTATGCACAAATGGTTTGGGCAAGCAATACAAGGATTGTGGCACTCAAATTTTCCAGGGTGAATAAACTGTCTTCTCATGCTACCAGGAATAAGATGACACTGCTGAGGGGAAAAAATGGTCCTGAGCCTGAGAGCTAAAATTTCCTGGTGCCATAACCCCTGAAGTCAGAGAGACTCACGGAAGAATATTGACATGGGCCTGAGAAAATAACATAGTCCCTTGGTTCCATGGACCTCCTATACACCCCATTGACCCCTATCAACTAGAATGATATTGAAATCCTGAATTCTTCCCACTGCTTCCTAAGCACCATGGTTCCAAACCTGTGTTGCCATGACTGGCTTAGGTAGCTTCAAATTCATTTAGTGATTTATTAGAATGATGGGATGAGTAAGATGAGCAGTTACACTTAACTGTATTGCAAAACGACTTATATCTGTGAGCCTGCATTTCACAATCTCTAGAATAAGGACAGACCGTGCCGGACTCCTTAGATGAGTTATAATAGACTGGATGATAAAGAATAGCAATATGGTTCATAGTTGCAAAGCAGTTGAGTTTAAGAGATGAGATCTGTATTTGATGAGAGCCTTCTTATGTTGCTGAAGTTAGGACCAGAACCTGTGTCTTGGCTTCCTAAGCAGCCAGGCTCATGCACTTATCCTCAATAAATGAATTAAGAGCTCAAATTGCTAGCTGTGATGTACCCAACTACAATACAGTTCCTTTGCAGTCAAGGTGGGCAAATCTCTCTGCTGTTCTAGAAAACTCTTATACTGAGTTCTCAGCCAGCCAGCGATTTCTGGTGAAAGAATTCTTCAAAATCATAGAAAATGAGAACAACAGAAGAGAAAAAATGCTGAAAATCAGAAAAATTATACTAGTTTACTGTGACTAAATTAGAACAGAGAAGATAGAAGCTAACTCTTTGATCCTTGGGACAATAACATATTTAGAAAGAAGACAAGAAATGTATACACAATTAAGTAATCTAACTAAGCAGTACAAGAAAATTCTACCCTTCCCTGAAATAGGACCCCACTCCTAGCTTTTCTGTCTCCAGCAAGGTATTCATTCAGATAAGTGCAAGTGCTTCCCCAGAAGAAACATCCTTCTCTAGAGGACTCAGTTTTTCCCAGCATGTGATTCCCAGGGAAATCTGACATTCATGCAGTCTACAGTTGACTAATTGTCATCCCAAGGGAGACATATAAATGCCTCTTTAGAATATCCTTACTCTTCCCAGGGAGCAGGGTACAGGAATGACAAGGTGAGGCCAGCCAGAGAGGGAGCATAGGGTGCTGTCACTGGCAGCTCCATTGTAGTTTCCAAGAATAAGGAGAGTGTTAAAGACCTGGAGGAGGCTGTCCCTCCACACCTGTTTAGATACAGTGAGAACAGACTGAGTCAGCTTGTCCTCACGTACACACTCTGCCCATTTGGTCTTTCAGCTGTTCCATATAAAGCTCCCATCCTAATCATCCATCCATATTCCACAGCTCTTTAAATTCTCAATTGCTTCAACCCTACAGTGACGAATGTTTAAGTCTCAGGATCTGCTCACATTATTGAACATGCACATATCCACACAAGGACACATTGATATCACAACATGAAATCTAAAACCGGTTGTTACACTATCATGAATTTCATTTATGTTTTTTGTTCTTGTCTATAATCAGCTGCCTCTAAAAGTTTACTGGAAGAGTTATTCTTCAACATGAATTGGTTCATGTAACAGGAAGCAGGCATGTAGGCTTGAGGTCAGAGAAACTTATCCTTCTCAGTTGGTGGGATCGTTTGGGAAGAATTAGGAAATGCTGTTCTGCTGCAATAATATGGGGGGGGGGCTTTCAGAGTTTACATCCACACAGCATTTCCAGTTTCACTCTCTGCTTCTTGCCTCAGGATGAGAATGTGAGTTCCTCAGCTGCCAGATCTGAAACCTGCTGTCACTCCACTTTCATAGTGATCCCATATCCTTCTGGAACCATAAGCCAAGGGAAACTATTGTAAAAGTTGCCTTAGACACTGTGTTTCATCAGAGCAACAGAAAAGGCACTACTAAACACTCACAAAATTTATACCTGGATGAGGTACCTTATATAATTGAACAAAACTATTAAATCTAAAAGGTTTAACTTATGGGCTACATCTGAGCAGAAGGCGGTTTCCATGCAGAGTTCTAGCTTGATTCATCAGTCTCTGCAGGACCCTGGCACCATGATTATTTTGACTCTGTTTGTCTCCTTGTGGAAGTCCCGTCCCTTCCATGTCTATCTCCCCTTTCTTCCATAAGAGTCCCTGTACTTTGCCCCCAAGTTAGGAATTAGTCTTAGAATCTTCTTTGGTACCCTGCAGGATAGACTCTCTCAGAGGCCCACCTGTGGAAGGCTCCTGTCCTGTTCCCTGTCTTTTCCCACTTCTGAGGTCCTGTTTGCCCTCCTGAATGAGGATTAAGCATCTTCCCTTGTCCTCCTTGTTATTTTCCTTCTTTAGAACTATAGTTTTTAGTATGTTTATCCTGTATTATATGGCTACTATCCACTTATAAGTGAGTTTATACCCTGTGTGTCTTTCTGCTTCTGTGTTACCTAAATCAGAATCTGCTTCTCCAGTGCCATCCATTTGCCTGCAAATTTCATTTCCTTGTTTCTAATGCCTGAGTAGTATTCCATTGCGTAAATATACCACTTTTTCTTTATCTATTCCTGGGTTTAAAGACAACTAGGTTGTTTCCAAATTCTGGCTCTTATGAATAAAGGTGCTATGAACATAGGTGAGCAAATGTTCTTGTTGTATGGTTGAGCATTTTTCAGATGTATGCCCAGGAGTGGTGTAGCTGGATCTTTAGATAGCACTATTGCTAATGTTTTTTGAGAAAGCACCAGAATGATTTCTGAATTGGTTGTAAAAGTTTACATTCCCACCAGCAATGGAGGAGGGTTCACCTTTCTCTACACCCTCTCTAGCATGTGTTGTCACTTAAGTTTTTGAACTTAGCCATTCTGGTGGGTGTAAGAGGAAGGCAATGTAGCCAGGCCTGAGGAGAACTGATAGACTAGGGTCAGTTGAAGGGGAGGAGGACCTCTTCTACCAGTGGACGGGGGAGGAGCATGGGAGGAGAAAAGGGAGTGAATGTGAATAGGAGGAGACAGGGGAGGGGGCTACAGCTGGGATACAAAATGAATAAAGTGTAATTAATAATAAATAAATAAATTTTAAAAATTAAGATGGAATCCCAGGGTCATTTTGATTTCAATTCCCTTGATGACTAAAGATGTTGATCATTTTTTTAAGTGCTTCTCTACCATTCCATATTCCTCTTTTGAGAATTCTCTGTTTAGCTCTATAACCAATTTTTTAAAGTTGGATTACTTAGTTTGTTGGTGCTTAACTTCTTGAGTTCTTCATATATTCTGGATATTAGCCCTCTGTTAGGTATAGGGTTGGTGAAGAGCTTTTCCCTGTATGTAGGCTGCCATTTACTTCTGTGGACCGAGTCCTTTGCTTTAAATAAGGTTTTCAGCTTCACAGGTCCCAGTTGTTGATTGTTGATCTTAGAGATTGTGCCGTTGGTGTTCTGTTCAGGAAGTTGTCTCCTGTGTCAATGAGTTCAAGGCTCTTCCCTAACTTTCCTTCTAACAGATTTAGTGTGTCTAGTTTTATGTTGAGGTCTTTGATCCTCTTGGACTTCAGTTTTGTGCAGGGTGATAAGTATGGATCTATTTGCATTTTGCTACATGTAGACAATCTGTTACATCAGAACCTTTTGTTGAAGATGCTATCTTTTTCCATTGTACGGTTTGGGTTTCTTTGTCAAAATTCAAGTATCTGTAGATGTGTAGGTTTTTGTCTGGATCTTCTACTTGATTCCATTGATCCACCAGTGTATTTTTATGCCAGCACCAATCCTTTCTTTATTACTGTTGCTCTGTTGTAGAGATGAGGTCAGGGGTTGTGATAGCTCCAGAAGATCTTTTATTGATTCTATTTCACTAGAGACTATGAATCTGTTTTGTTGCAGGGTATTTGATCCACTTGGGAACCCTAAAATTGTGAACTGTAAACCCTGTTTGCTTTTTCTTGAGCCTTAACACACATTTAATCCAAGAACTTTATGCTTATTGTCAACAGATAATTATGGTATGGTTCATACAGCTCTAGCACACACCTTTCATCCAAGAGCTCTCTGTATACTGGATATAATAAAATTAACTGTAGGTCAAGAGGTGGAGCAAGAAACCAGCCTACAGGGATTAAAGATGGACAGGAGTTTGAGTTGAATTGAGTTGAGGTGGTAGTTAACACAGTGTGTAAATGAAGCAGACATTTTAGCTCAAGCTCTGGCATTATCTTAGACTTCAGCTTCTCAGCTCCCTGAAGTTTTGTGCTTTGAACAGCAAGCCTTTGGCCTTGGTTTTTTTTTTGGCCTTTTCAGCTGAACTGTCAGATGTAGTAGTGAGCGTTCTTGTTTTGTTTGTTTGTTTGGTTTGGTTTTTTATTTGCTTGTTTGTTTGTTTTGTTTAGTATCCAGACCTGAGCTGAGAAAGATCAGCTGGGTGCCTTTTCTGCTTCTCTGAGCTACCAGGTTTTTCCCCCTAGGATCTAGCTCCTGAGTCTTTATTGGTTAAATAGACTAGTTGGGATTTTCATCATTTTTCCTACTACTACTGTTTACATGTCTTTCCTATTGATTTAACTCTTGTAGATCATATATATATATATATATATATATATATATATATATATATATATATATATGAGGAAATTTCTCCATTTAATTTAGGTTTTCAAGTTTGGTGACATACAGATTTTTAAAGTATGTCCTTATGATTCTGTGAATTTCCTCAGGATTTGCTGTAAACTCTTCCCTTTCATACCTAAATTCATTAAGTTATATATCCTCTAATTGCACATTGACAATACACATACATTTCCCATTGTGAATAAGTTGGACTCTAACTGAAGGCTTTCTGTCCATCATGTCAATAGACCGCCTTTCTGGAATTTATTACACCTTTATGGATTTTCCTCATCTTGATCTCTTTTGGTGTTATTTTAAGTTCCAGATTGGAGTTCTCTGAAGGTTCCCTATTTTGATTCAAACATTCCTCCAACTTCTGTTCTATGGCCTTTAATTCAGCATATAATTTCTCAGTCTCTTTCTTCTCCAAGTCTGTCTTATTCTGATATCTTCCAAAGAGGATATACAAGACTGTAATCCTCAGTGAAATAAATTATTTGTATGCTAAGAGAAACAAACTCAAATGGATTCCAGAAGTACTGTGTCACTGTGTCTTTCTCCATTTTCAACACAGAAATCAATTTTCTTTTATCTCAAAATCTCTCCCTAAGGATTTTACTTTCTTAGACCCAGCTTCTCTTCTAGACCTCACCAATTCAGATGCTTGAAGCTTCTCCATTTATATTTGGCTCCTGCTTCCAAGGAGAGGCTTTTTTCTGCCTCCCTCACTGGATTCTCACCCCCTCCCCAACTAAAGTTAGTTATTGGGTCCACAGTGATTGCTCCCTTGGCTTGCCTGAGTCGTGCCTGCAAAAGACCTTTCTCAAAGGGATTTAGCTTTTTTCTTGGCAAGGAAGGTGTGGCTTTGAGAATCTTGCTTGTGCTAAAGAGTCACTTTCTTTTTCTTTTTAAGTGCTAAGTTCCTAAAAGGACTGCCTCTGATTTTTCTCTCTGGGTTTTGTATCACTGTTTGTCTTTCTGAAGTAGGCTAGAGATCTGGCTGCTCTGCCAGAAGAGGAAGCTGTGAGCTGCTGCCTTAGAAAGTGGGCTTCCTGCTCTTTTTGTACAGAACTGAAAAACTGCTCTGTACTTTTATTTTCCCTCAAATTCTTGCTAGAATACTGTAAATTCTGCCCCACATTGGCATACCATTTTTTATGATTGTTTTTATACAGCTGTGTTCATTTCTCTGTTTCTCTTTTAACCCAGCTAATATACAAATAATTGAGACTCAATAATATTTATTTAATGATAAGCTTCACAGCAAAAGAACTGAGTATGACTCTACTTTTAACCCTGTAAGCTAATCTGGCTTCCTCTCAGCATACATCCGAGGATATTTGCACTTTGTAGATTTTCTGCTAAACTTTCTACTGGTCTCTTTCCTGGTCCTCTCCTGTGGCTGAATCTCCTGCCCTACTTCCCTAATTCCTCTTCTAACTCATTCTCTCCAAGCTTGCAAGAAGTCCAGGCTTATACTCTGTCCTGCTCGGCAATTGGCTGTAAGCTGCAGTATCAGGGGACCACAGGGGATCAAAGTTTATACAACATTAAGACAGGAGGTTCTCAGAACAAGGCTTCCAACCAGGTATAAATGATAGAGAAATCAGCATTTGAATTACACATTAACATTATTCCTACCAAAAACATAGGTAAAAAAAATCCTGTGAGCTTCACATAACTCTTTTTATATTTTCATATATAGTGCAGGGAATAATTATCATTTTACTCAGTTCCTACACTGTTACAGCTAATTCATGCACCAAGTTCTTAATACTTTTTAAGTAGTTCTACCTATTATTACAGATTGCTTTTTACACATCCACTTAATTTTTACCATTATACCAATGAAAATTGCTTTCAATTCTACTTTACTGAAACTCTCTTTAAAACACAGTCATAATATTCATGGTCTTTGATCCTAACATTAAAGTTTATTGTCATGTGTTGCATGGCATAGAATTATACCTTTTATAATTACATATAACATATAAATATATATAATACTATATATTTGCAGATATATTGACTATTTATTGCACAAGAAGTTGTTTTACTGTGTTTTGATGCATTGTCATGTTTCCGTGATCATCTATGATGAAGGCAAGGGATACACTGTTTGTAGAAGTGTAGAAATCAGAATGGTGGCTTGTTAAGTTGAATGCTGTAGGTTCATTTTTGAAGGTCCATGACCTTACTCTCCTGGAGTACTTGGCTAGGTTTCTAATACCAGAGATGTTTTCCATTTTCTTTGTTGGGCTTCAAGTTCAATCGAAAAGGTGTTAGTTACCACCAAAACATGCATGCCACTTTGGAAACCATAGGGATATGTTTCCATGGTACTTACTGTTGTAGTTTATAGGTAGAGCTGAGTAACACTATTGGCTGCTTGCCTACATTATAAGCCTGCATAAAACCATCCAGTGCTGTGAAAGCTAGTCTTCAGTCAGGAGGCTTTCAGGTCAAATCCAACTTGAATTCTCTGAGTCCTATTTCTGAAGTTCAGGTTGGCTTTAGAAATGGAGGTTTGCCATCAACCTCTGGAATAAAACCAAAGGTAACTCTCTTCATGTGGAAGAGAAGGTTTTTTTCATGCAGAGTACTGGTGGTTTCACTATATAATTGTCTATGTCCTCTGTGGGAAGCATTGGCAGCCCACGTGTCATAACTTTTTACAATCTATATGTACATTTAATATACACATCCACATGTCATAGAGATGTCTTATTCATGACATTCTTTCTACCAGGGAGTGGCCTGAACTTTCTCTAGGTCAACACAGCTATGCATTTTTCAATTTTTTTTCATCTTTTCAAAAAGGCAACTCTTGGTTTTTTTATAAATTGGATTTTCTTTAAATGCATCAGAGTTCTAATCGCTTATTGGGTTTTTTATCCTTAGTGTTTCTTAGTCCTTACAATGTTATTTTTCATTTTCTCAAGTGCTTTGTATCATTTATTTCTATATAGAACATTGTCTCCTATAGCCCAGGCTTGTCTCATGCTATGTAATTGCAAATTGCCTTCAATACCCAGACCTGTGTCTGCTTCCCAGTGCTGAAAAGACAGACCTGAAACTCCATCCAGGCTGTGAATCGACTGGTCAGTGAGAAGAAAAAGTAGGCCAGTGAATTAGAGTCTTCTAAACTCTCTGGCTTTTATTGGGGCCTTACAAATAAAGAGGGAACTGTGTGAGAAGAGAGATAACTGACCAGTATTGGAGCTTTTGTAGTCATAGCACTGAAAGGGATGGGCAAGAAAGAGGGACAGTAGTTGACATGAAAAATGTGAAGTGAGATAATCAATAGTAGATGATCATTTAATGTCCTGATTGGCCATTTGTGTGGTCTATAGAGCAGGTAATCAAGAATCAGAATAAAGAACTAACCTTCTCATGAGGAAGATATGCCTGCTCCAAATTGTGTATCACATGTTTTCTGCTTTTCTCCCAAAGTTGTCTCATACCTGCCAGGTGAAAAGTAGCTGCAGTTTAGCTGACCCCAGTTTGAAGTCACAGAGCCACAATCTCATTTTGTTTCCTAAAATCTTTCTAAATTGTTAATATTCGTGGTAGCCTTCCTCTTGTGGACAGATTATCCATCACCCTGCAAGTTGAATAATGGGCTGTTCAAGCTATTCTTGATTCCAGGAGGAGGAGGAGGGGAAGAGCCTCCTGAGTGCTGGAAGACAGAAGGGTAGGCTAATAGACAACAGGCACAAGTCTGCTGAAACACAAATCTCTGCAGATCTGGAAAAGGTGTGGCCTTGATTCTCCACATATGGACCCAAAGTTCAAGTCATGGATCCAAGTTCCCTGCCCAGAGCATAGGCTTCTCCAGGGTCAGCTTCCTCCCTAAGCCAGGTCTTCATTGCTCTTGTAATTAGCAAACAAGCATTACTCCCTGCTGGGCCATGAAGCACTATACTTTGTCACTTCAGTACACTGTGACCCTAGGGGAGGTGCTCATGTCGCTCAAGACTCAATGGCCAATCAGGACTTCCAGAGAATCCAGTAATCAGAGGAAGAGGAGGGTTCTTCTGGGTGCTATGTTGCAGGTTTGGTTCGGAAGCTGAGTTGTGTTAAATATTTGGTGTGCTGTGGTCCTGAAAGAACCAGACTAACTTTGTAACCTATGTTTCTCTTAGTTGCCTTATAGCTTATATTTTTAAGTTTTAGGCCCATGTTAATTAAAGCCTCTTAGTGCTTCTCCAGAGAGCAGAGGAATGTAAAAATTCCTGACATTGCCATCTTTGGGGCAGAGATAAGAAAGAAAACAAGTAGAGGTCTCTACTAGGTAAGAAATCACCGGGCTGGCGCCTGCGAGAGAAACTTTGAGAATTGGGCCAAATGGCTCCATCTTTCTCCTGAATGGCTCCTGACCTGTGACCAAAAGCTTATGGCCCCCACTCCTCAGAACAGACACAGCATGGGACAATCACTCTCCCACCTTTAACTGCAGCTATACCTCAGATGGCAGGAAATTCCAAACTGACTTAAAGATCAGATATCCCCCAGATATTTATGACAGGACTGACGGGACCTAAGGGTGCCCAGAACCAACTAATTACCTTAAAAGAACAACTACCTCATCCAATCCTGAACTACCAAGACTGTACCCTCGGAGAATTCCCGTGCCCTCCCCCTTAAAAACCCAGGGTCTTTGTCTCCCGGTGGCACTCTTTGTTAACTAACAGGAGTGTTCCCTTGGAATTAAAAACCTCTTGCATTTGCATCGGTGGTCCGTCTCTCCTAAGCCTTTCTTCGTGCCTCTTTCGGTAGTTGGGCCCCTGCTGAGCCTATTAGGCTTCTGCTGGGCCTAACAGTCCGAGCTCAACTGCTGGGTCCTGTGAGGGGATTGCAGGCGAGTTCCAAAGTAGCAACATGGTCAATGTGTGGCCGCTGCCCCCAATGTGGTGGAGCAGGAGGCTGAACAGCAGGAGCTCAGGTGGTTGGTCTTTCCTGGGCTGGAGGGAACCTGCAGCCATCAGCTACTTGTGAGGTCCTTTGTCCACGCCTTAGGAATGCTGAGCTCTCTGAGTCCCACATGTTAGAAGTGCGATGGACTGTGAGCCAGACTGGATGTGGTGACCTGGGCAGAGGCCCTTGCCCTGTCAGCCTCTCTGAGCGTGGATTCTCTGGAGAGGAGGAGACTGCAGCTCTGTCATGTAAAAGGGACTTTTATTCTCCTATTTCAGTTGTCTTCAAGGCTTACCTAGATCTAGTCCTGGATGCATCTAGCTTTCATATAATGTAATCTAGGCCTAGAATGTTTTCAGCCTCTGAGCCTTACTGCGTAATAAGCTCATACTTTCTAGTTCTAAATTCTGGCTGACTGGTCCATTTCAGCTGTTCTGGCTCAGACTCCTCCGTAAACTGATTGATTCAATCTAGCTTCACTTCAGTCTCTGAATTGCTTTTCTTGGCCTCAACTCTGCTCTAAGTCCAGGAATCTGCTCTAATTTTCTGGCTCCTTTTTCTCTGTCTCTTTCTGTCTTCACTGTTCTGTAGCTGTTCTCTTGTTACAAGTTGTTAGGAGCTGGATTTGGAATATATTGATTTATGCTGCAAATTGAATATACTGAACACTTATTTTGAAAGTACATCATATTAATGGTGTTGTTTCCAGTTGAATAAAAGGGTAAAAATATTATTCAGTACTCATTTATATAGCAAAAAGAATATGTTTGTGAAACTAAAACTGATGTGAAAAAATGTTCAAAGCCATAGGATGTGGACTTTAGTATAGAGTTTAGTGATACATGGTTATGATCACATTAAGTGTGATTTAATTGAGATAATGAAAAGAATGAAAATAAACATGCTCCAGAATTAAACAGTTAATCTGAATGAGACATGAGATTGTACATTAGAATGCAAAATTAACTCTGATAACAGTAGGTTGGGATTTTCCTCAAATAACAACTACATTTAATTGAAACCATGTTGTATTTTTAGAGCTAATGTTAAGTTGCATGTGTTTATTGAATGTATTCTCGAGACACTGGGACATAGTATGTATATGCAAGCAACCCTATTATACAGAGTTGTCATGAAATGACAGACATTGCTGTGGATCCTAGGAATCTACTCAGTAGATTCTGCATGCTCTTCATAACTTCAGGGCACTTTGTTCAATGAATGTAGACTATATTAAGATTAAACTGTTATACACTTATAAAATACTCTCAGAGTCAGGGCTGTATTGGTGTTGAAATAGCTTAGGCTGTGTTTACATGCCACTTTTTCCTGTCTGATTTTATGTTTCATGGTTGCTTTTTGGCAGGTAGATATGAGAGCTTCAGCTATGTTGTCCACACTTCAGGTAGCAATAGAAAATGAAGATCAGAAAGCACAGAAGCTAGTAGAGGCAGTTAACTACAAACGTTTTTTAAATAGTTTTCAATTGATATATGCAGAAAAATTAAATACCAAGATTTTTATAGCAAGAGTCGTTATGAGAAGCAAATGTCCTATTATATTATACTGCCTAAATGCAGAAAGGCCTTTGAAGGTATAAGAGCTTCAGGCCAATTTGTCATATTGCATGAAAAAGGAAAACTGAAGTTAGAAAACAGACTGACCAGTTTTGTTTCCCTTAAGTAATGACAATAAAGTATACTTTAAGAAAAATGTAATAGCCTTAGAGAAGTGACTCATCTCTTCTTTTTCTGCTGATTAAATACCATGTCTTAAATAGTAACCCTTTCACTTTTGCTTTGGAGAATATGTTTAAACATTTGATATTTTTATATATCATTTTATGTTTTAAGTATTATATAATTAATTTTGCAATGATGATAACATTACATAGGGATTTCTTTTTGAATAATTATTAAAGCACTAGTTTTTATTAATTAAATTTAAATCAAAGTTATAGGTCCCTCCTCTCTTTCCTTACATTCCTACCTTCCTTCTTCATCCCTTCTCCACTATTCCTCAGAATAGAGAAGTCTCCTACCCATACAGCCCAGCTCATCTATTCACAAGAGGATGGAGTTCATCTTCCTCTCATGTGGCCTGGTAAGGAATTCTCTTCAGGTGGACTGATCATAAGGCAGGCAACATAGTCCATGTTAGAGATATCCCCAACTCCACTCACTAGTGGGCCCGCATGCATCTGAACATGCCCATTGGTCTTATGTTCTTGGGGTCTGTGCATTTTAGTATGTCTATCCTTTGGTAAATGACTAAAATCTACTAATAAGTGAGTATATAGTTTGTGTGTCTTTCTGTTACTGTGTTATGTCACTCAGGATGATCTTTTCTAGTTGCATCCATTTGCCTGCAAATTTCATGATTTCTGATTTTTGATGACTGAGTAGTATTCCACTGTGTAAATGTACCACAGTTTCTTTACCCATTCTTTGGTTGAGAGCTTTCTAGGTTGTTTCCAGTTCCTGGTTAGTACAAATAAAGCTGCTATGAAGATAGTTGGGCAAATGTCCTTGTTGTATGTCCACCTTCTTTCAGGTGTATACCTAGGAGCTGGGTATTGTGGTATGGCTATTCCCACTTTTCTGAGAATGTGCCAGGTTGATTTCCAAAGTGGTACAAATATGCAACCCAGCCTGCATGGGAGGATTTTCCCCTGACTGTACATCCTTGCCAGAATGTGTTGTCACTTGAGTTTTTGATCTTAGTCATTCGGACAGCTTTTAAGTAAGATGGAATCTCAGAGTCATTTTGATTTGCATTTCCCTGATTACCAAAGATGTTGAGCTTTAAGTGCTTATGCACCATTCAAGATTGCTCTGTTGAGAATTCTCTCTTTATTTCTGTATCCCATTTTTGTTGAGTTATTTGGTTTGTTGGTATTGAATTTCTTGAGTTTTTTAATATAATTCTGGATATTAGCACTTTGTCAAATGAAGGATTTTGAAGGTCTTTTCTCAATCTGTGGATGTCCATCTCCTCTTATTGATAGTGTCCATTGCTTTACAAATCTTTTCAGAGTCAAGATGTCCCATTTATCAATTGTAGATCTTAGAGCCTGCTCTGTTGGTGTTCTGTTCAGGAAGTTGATCTTATGCCAGTGAGTTCAAGACTGTTGCCCACTTTCTCCTCTAGCAGATTTCCTCTGGCTTTATGTAGAGGTCTTTTTCCCTTAATTTTATTTATGATTTATTACAGTTTATTTACTTTGTATCCCTGCTGTAGCCTCCTCCCTTGTCTCCTCCGAGTTGCACTCTCCTTCCCAGTTCCCACTTACTTCCTTATGCCCCTGCAGGTGTCCACTGATAAGGGAGATCCTCCTCCCCTTCCATCTGACCCTAGCCTATCAGGTCTATTCAGGACTGGCTGCATTGTCTTTCTCTGTGGCCTGGCAAGGATTCCCCCCATCATATGGAGGTGATCAGTGAGCCAGCCACTGAATACATGTCAGAGACTGCCCCTGCTTCCCTTCCTAGGGAACTCACTTGGAGACTGAGCTGCTACGAGCTACATCAGAACATGGGTTCTAGGTCCTCTACATGCATAATGCTTGCTTTAGTCATCAGTCTCTACAGGCCCACTGGGCCCAGATTTTTATCTCTATTGGTCTCCTGGTGGAGTTCCTGTCCCCTCCAGGCCTTTCTATCTCCTCCTTCTTCTATAAGAGTCTCTGAACTCTGCCCAAATTTCGCTATGAGTCCTAGGATCTCCTTTGATATCTTGCTGGGTAGAGTCCTTCAGAGGCCCTCTGTGGAAGGCTCCTGTTCTGTTCCCTGTCCTATTTATCCTGTCCTGTTTGCCCTTCTTCATGAGGATTAAGCCTCTGTCCTAGGGTCCTCCTTGCTGTTTACCTTGTTTGGGACTATGGATTTTAGTATGTTTATCTATCTATATAGCTGGCTATCTATCTATCTATCTATCTATCTATCTATCTATCTATCTATCTATCTATCTATCTGTCTGTCTGTCTGTCTAATATGTTTAATATCCATGTAGTAAAGAGTATATACCCTGTGTGTCTTTCTATTCTGGGATACCTCATTCAAAATATCTCTTCTAGTGTCATCCATTTGCCTGCAAATTTCATTATTTCCCTGTTTTTGGAGGCTGAGCAGTATTCCATTGTGCAAAGGTACCACAATTTCTTCATCTGGTTGACTGACAACTAGGTTGTTTCCAGATTCTGGCTATTATGAATAAAGAGGCTGTGAACACAGTTGCACAAATGTCCTTGTTGTATGATTGAATATCTTTCATATATATGTTCAGGAGTAGTCTAGCTGGCTCTTTAGGTAGCACAATCCAAATTTTCTGAGAAAGCACTAGATTGATTACTGTGGTTGTATAAGGTTACCTTCCCACCAGCAGTGGAGGAAGGTTCCCCTTTCTCCACAACATCTCCAGCATGTGTCTTCTTGTGAGGTGTTTTTTGTTGTTTTGTTTTTGTTTTTTGTTTTTGTTTTTTATCATAGCCCTTGTGATGGTTGTGAGGTGGAACCTCAGGGTCATTTGGATTGACATGCTTGCTTGATTTATCAGTTTCTGCAGGTGACTAAAGACGCTGAACATTTCTTAAGGGTTTTCTACCTTTCCATATTCTTCTCTTAAGAGTTCTCTCTTTATTTCTGTACCCCATTTTTAAATTTGATTGCTTGGTTTGTTAAGGTTTACTTTCTTGAGGTCTCTATATATTATGGACCTTAGCCCTCTGTCACATGTACAGTAGGTGAAGATCCTTTCCCATTCTGTCAGCTGCCATTTTGTTCTAGTGACGGTGTCCTTTCCTTTACAGAAGCTTTTCAGTTTCATTAGATCCTATTTATTCATTGCTGGTCTTAGAGCCTGTGTTGGTGTTCTATTCAGGAAGTTTCTTTTTTGTGTGTTTCTTTGGGGATATTATGAAAGCTTTTGTAGGAGGAACTTGTCTAGATTCCTTATTGGGGATTGGATTTGAGTGTCTATAGTCTCAATCAATTTCCTCTTGTTACTGTCTAATGTGTTGGGATTGAAACTGATCATCCTGATTCCTTCTCATGATCTCATGCCTTCACTCTTATTGATTCTAACTCTGAGGCACATAAGAAAAGTCAAAGCAATTGATATTCAGTACTAAGCTATTTTGGTATCCTGAGGTTTTTACATTTTAGTTTTATTGTTTTTGAAGACTAAGTTTCCTTTTGTAGCTTTGGCTGTCCAGAATGTACATATGCAATCCAGCCAGGCCTCAAACTTCACAGTCCATGTCACTGTGGCTCCAAAGGGCTGGAATTAAATTAGCATAATATGCATGGCATTTTTGTTTTGATATATAAGCTGATGGGCCTGATATGTAGGTTTTTGTACATGTCAAACATATCCTTTTCTGGTAGCCTTCATCCACATCCACACTTGAATTTTGGTATTTAGCAGGCAGTATATTCTCTTTCTCAGGATGTCATGTATTCATGACATTAATACTGCGTGAGACTTCTGACACATTGGATTGCAGGTGTGTGACATTCTTCCTGCCTCTTCTGTCTGTTTCGTTTTTACTGAGTGAATATGACTAGTATTTTCCCTGTATATGTTAGTATGCCTCTCATGTGTATCTGGTTCTCACAATAGTCAGCAGAGTATTTCAGAACTCCTGAATTTAGAGTAATGAATACTTGTGAGCATCCATGTAAGCACTGGCAATTGAGCACAATTATTTGTAAGACCAATAGGAGCTTTTCATTGCTGAGCTACCTCAACTGCCTTATGCTGCTCATTTACGACCAACTATTCCAGTATTAATGTTTTCATCTGACCATTTGTACCTGTTTGAACATCCATTCCTTTTTAGTTAGCTCTCATTAATATTACAGTTTAAACCAGGACATTTCAGGTTCCTGGAATATAGATACGGAACTGTAGTGAATATATAATTCTTTGTAGGAACTCTAGTAAAACCTATTAAGTTCTTTGTCTGTTTCTTATTTGAATGATTTTTGCTGTGGATACAGGTGTTAAATGTACCTCTGGATGTCATAAAACTTGTTTCAGAGGCTAGGATGGTCTCTCTCTGACTGAATGAGACACACGTACCTCTGCCTCCTGAGTGATGGAATTGAAGTTATGAACCAGTACATCCTGCTTGTCCCTAATTTTTGTAGTTAGTAATTGTACATACAATGTCTATGATCTGCAGTCTGTTCTTTTCATCTAATTGCTTGTCTTGCTTTTTTGTCTGTTAATTGGCATTTTTCTTGCAAAGCTGTATTTTATTCAAAGGGTACAGAAATGAGGTGAACCTCCTCATTTAGTTCCCTTCTAAAATGACTTGGTGAGTACATCGAAACTTCTGTGTCAGGAGATGTCAGGGAAGCACCAGAATTGTATGAATATATTGTCAATGAAGTATACTTTTACATTTTTGTCACCATTGTGCTTTCTATTATACTCATGTATGGGATCATTTAGAATTCAATAACCTATGAGGATGTGGCTGTGAACTTCACTCGGGAAGAGTGGGCTCTGCTGGATCCTTCCCAGAAGAGTCTCTACAAAGATGTGATGCTGGAGACCTACAAGCACTTTACTGCTATAGGTAAGACAGTGAATTTTCTTTCTCTATTAAGGTAAAGGGGACATCTGTTGTTATTGTTGTTATTTATTCTTAATGATGCTCTTATATAATTTCAATTAGAATGCAGATGATTGAGGTGAATAAATCAGGCATGTTTCTGAGATTCACTGAAGATATTAACAGAAATTTAACCTAATTTTCACTAACATATCATATACTTTCTGGTACATATTTTAGGCTACAATTGGGAAGGCCATAATATTGAAGAATATTGTCAATGTTCTAGAAGATATGGAAGGTAAGTAACTCGTGGAAGCTGATATAAATATGTTTGTGAAAAAAATTTTAAATGACTTATTTATTCATGATTTTTATATTATTCTGCCTGCTCATGTGCCTGCACATCAGAAGAGGGCACCAGATCTCATTATAGATGGTTGTGAGCCACCATGTGGTTGCTGGGAATTGAACTCAGGCCTTCTGGAAGAACAGCCAGTGCTCTTAACCTCTGAGCCATCTCGCCAGCCTTGTGAAAACATTTTAATGTGTTCCAGAAGTTTGAAATAAAAACCACAGTGCAAAAACAAACACTACTTTAAGAGCATTAAGTAATGTTAAATTCTCCCAAACCCATGTTCCTCACTGTCAGGTATATCATTTATGGTTGCAAGGCATTTCGATAAGAAAGAAGAAAAGAGATCCTTGCTAAGCAGATATTACTGTAAAAACGACTTTTATTCACCTCTAATAATTGCTACCTTGGAGAATTACTGCCCCTCTGTCTGCTACCGTAGGTCTGGGCAGAGCAGTTTCTAGGTTCCATGCAATCTACCTTAGGCCTAGATGATTTTCTGCCTCTTAGAATGACTGCTTAACATGCACACACTATCTTGTTCCTTCTGAGCTCATAGATGAATGATTCAATGCAGCTGTTCTGGCTCATTTTTCTACCTAAATTATTAAATATGTTTTTTTTCCAGTCCTCTGAATTGTGTTGTTTGGCCTCAAATAACTGCAGCATTTTTTTTTTCTAATCCTCAGGCTCTTTCTTATTTTCTGGCTCATTTGATATTTACCTTAGTTCTCTTCCTGCAACCTGTCTTTCTATTACTGTCCCAGTAAAACTCCCTGCTGTCTCTGTGCAGTGCCCTTAAGGAGCTTCATTTCCTCTCTCTTCTCATGAGAGATTCACTTAATAATCTGTTAAATGTTTTTCTGAATTTGACCCCTTTTCTTCACCTGAATTAAACATCACTTTCAAACATCTGTGCTTCCTTGGACCTACATTTTACACGCATTGTTTGAGATTAAAGGCATGTACCACCATGCCTGAACCTAAGCATTTTCTTACTGGACATTGCTGGCACATACCAGGCCGGCACTGAAGTCAGATCCGCTTGCCTCTGTGTCCTGGATAAAAGGTACGTATATATTCCAGATGGGTCACATAGACATAGAAGGTCTTTGGATGCGATCTTTTACCAGAGAAGCCATGTTCTAAATTAAAATACCTTTCTATAAATGATAAATCATCACTCATATGCACATTGCAGATACTCTGCAGAAATTCCTATCTGTTGAGCCTCATACCACTCATTGGAAAATGTATACTCACTGAATAGGTGATAATTTTATATACAAACCTACCCATGAGAAAATATTCTGTAGCAAAGCTCATGTTACTCAAGCACTTGAAGTAAAGTTGCTAAACTTAGTTAGAATGAAAGTATGAGAGTCAAGAATACTGTTTTGGAGGAATGATAATCCTTATGGCACATGTCTTTGAAGAAAAGAGTCAAACTCTGTGACTTTGGGAATCTTTCATTGGTTATTCTTCTTTTAATAGTCATATTCTTTGTAAAAATTGATACAAATCATGTGAACATAGGGGTATGGAAAGAACCATACCTCTGTCTCCCAGAACAAGTAGAAGATACTTACTTTGAGTAGAAGTCCTTACTTTGAGTAGACTTTCTGAATGTTGTGCAAGTTTAGATTTAATTTGTTAATAATTATTCATAATTAACTTATAAATTAATTGTTAAAGAATATTTACTGTCTCCTCCATAGCAGTGATGTTCTTGTAGATCTCCATCATTACACCTGTATAGAGATACCTTTGGGAAGGATCCAGCAAAGCCCACTTTTCCTGAGTGGGCTTTTTCAAGATGGACAGCATCATAGGCTATTGCATTCTAAACTGTCCCAAACATATATACAACAGAAAGCATGATGGTGACAACAATATTAATTTATATTGTTCATGTATTCATTCATTCATTATTAATAACAAATGAATCATAAACTTGTATCACATTCAGAATGTCTAGTCAAAGCAGGGGATAAGTAAATTAGAATAATATACTTAATCAGTTTTCCAAACACTTTGGGAGTATAGCCAAAGAAATCACACTACAGAAAATCCCTATAATTCCGGCCCTTTGGAAATTGTGTTTATTCTGATTCACTTTACAAATGTAGTGTGACTCCAACCACAGGCAATTTTATCAATGCAGTCACTGTGGTAAAGCTGAGTTCTTCTAGATCTTTTTAAATATGTGAAAACCACTTATAGAAACATGATGCTATAAGTGAGCCATGTAATAACGTTTCTTACCATCAAAGGTATCTTGGAAGGTACAAAACACCCACAGTCTAGGGGGAAACTATGAATGTAAACAAAGTGATAAAAGGTTAGGATGTAATGTCATTTTACAATTAGATCAAATTTCACACATAATTTACACTGACAATAAGATTAATCATGGTAACAAATATGGTAAAGCTTACATATATCCCAATTATCTTTGCAGGAATGAAAGAACACATATTTATGACAAACCCTATGAGAGTAACCACAAATCACACTGATCTTCAAAGGCATAAAAGTAATCACAGTGAAGAGAAACTCTACAACATTGATCAATGTGGTAAAGTCTTTTCACGATACAGTAAAGTGCACTTACGTAGAAAAACACATACTGAAGAAAAATCCTATGAATGTAATGAGGGTGGGAAAGCCTTGTCACAATGTGGAAATCCTCAAATGCATATAAGAACACATTCTGAAGAGAAACCCTACAAATGTATTCAGTGTGGAAAAGCCTTTACAAGACCCAGTAGTCTCCAAACTCAGAACACATACTGGAGAGAAACCCTATGAAAGTAATCAGTGTGGGAAAGCCTTTTCACAACTCAGTAGTCTCCAGATGCATAAAAGAACACATACTGGAGAGAAACCCTACAAATGTAATCTCTGTGGGAAAGCCTTTTCACAACACAGAAATCTCCAAGTGCACAAAAGAACACATACTGGAGAGAAACCGTATGAATGTCATCATTGTGATAAAGCATTTTCACAACTCAGTAGTCTCCAGATGCATAAACGAACACATACTGGAGAGAAACCCTATAAAGGTAGTCAATGTGGTAAAGCCTTTTCACAATCCAGTAGTCTGCAAGTGCACAAAAGGACACATACTGGAGAGAAAGCCTAAGAATGTAATTAATGTGAGAGAGCCTTTTCAAAACCCAGTAGTCTTCAAAGGCATAAAGGAACACATACTGGAGAGATACCTACGAATATAATCATTGTGGGAAAGCCTTTTCACAACACAGAAATCTCCAAAGGCATGACAGAACACACACTGGAGAGAAACCCTAAGAATGTAATCATTGTGGTAAAGTGTTTTCATGTTGTAGTGATCTCCAGAAACAAGAAAGAATGCATACTGCAGACAAACCCAATGAATGTAATCAATGTGATAAAGCATTTGCACATTATGGTGATTTCCAAAGGCATGAAAGATTTCATACTGGGTGAAAGCCTATGAATAGAACCAGTGAAGCCTTTGCATGACACATTTTTTCAAAGCCATGAAAGAAATCATAATAGAAAGAAAATCTTATGAATGAATTTAGTATGAGGAAACGTTTGGACATTCCAGTAGACTCACTTTCAGGAATGAATCATACTGAAGAGGAACCGTATGAATGTATTTGATATGATAAATGACAGATTTTTGTTTTCATGTATCATAGAGATGTAATGAAGTCATATAGTCAGCAATTGACTGCATCTCACTACATAGATTGATGTGATATGAACATATATCAATGATTTGATGTTCTGTGATTCTGTATGTTCTTCCTAATTATCCATTTGTCATTTCATTGTAAAGTACTGCCTGCTATAGGAAATATGTCATAGGACTGTTCTAGATAATGTAACAGCAAGAATATTTACTTAAAAAGAAACACTTCTGATGTGTCTGTGTAAAGTGATTATGGGGTTTTAGGTCATGACTGTTTTGTACACAGTGGGATTCAACTTTGTTGTACCTCCTTTGGCCATCTTAATATGATGATTGAGGTCTGGTTGCCAGCTTTGAACTCCGGAAACCTTTAACAGCTGTGTTTCCCAGATGCTCAAATAAGATTAGTTGAGATATTACATCGATAAATTATTGTCTTCTTTTTCACATTGTAAACATATTGTCATGTAACAATTGAATTCAGGGAAATTTGAATGATAAATTTTGTTTAAAAATGAAAGTGAGAGGCAGTTCTTCTAGGTGCTGAGCCATGTATTTAGCCCCATAAACATGTCGGGAAGAGCATTTAGGTGTGGAAGGTTGATCCTAAGTTCATCTTTAACTCAGCCTTGATGAACCAGAAGAAATAGAAGATTGATAGAATGACTTGGGCTTCATGCTTAAAGAAGATTCTGAGTCAAAATCTCCACAAAAATATGGAAGTGTCTGAAAATGATCACGACAGAAACTGACAATTCAAGTGTTTAAAAAGTGCCTGACCACTTGACCAAAGCTACAAGACTGAGTTTATCTCACACATGGTAAATAGGCAGCACTGGGAACTCACAAAGACATGTGTCCACTGTACCCCTTCTTGAGATTATGCCTAATATAAAGAGAGAAAATGAACTTGAAGGTGTGAAGACCAACCTTTCTGAAGTGGATTGTATTCTGCTTCCCTGATGCATGCAAACATTCAGTTAGGAGCCCTGAGTGGTGAAGACTCCAACTGCTGTGGAGGTTGTTGCCAGGGAAGCCTGAGGTTCAAACAGATGTCAATATAAGACTGGAGAAATCAGGCCTTTACAGAGACCTGTGGAGCATGGAGGAACTATAAGGGAAGGAGATTTGGATGTGAAAGAAAGGATTAACGTTCCAGAGAGCAATTAATTCTTGGGCTGTACATGATGACAAGCTGCCTGCTACTGTATTCTCTGTATCTACTCAGCTGTGGTGCATCATCTCTCCAGGCCTTCCACTTTTTCCTTGTCTTCACAGAGACGTGTACATGTCAGAATACCGTGCAGGATGCCACTTGGAGGTCTGAAATTGGACTTCAAAGCTCCTCAGTCCCCACTCTGTCATCCCTGTAACCTCTCTGCCTGGTAGAAATAGTATATTCTGATGAAACCTTCCTATATCATCTC
>CM053768.1:8247-24263 GCA_028658305.1 Pachyuromys duprasi | reverse complement strand
GCACCCACCCACCCACCCAGCGTTCCTAACCACTGAGCCGTCCTGCCCAGCCTCCAGTGACACCCGCGCCTTCGGGTCTCCAGGCTCCAAGTCACTCTGGGTCACCGAGAGGAAGAATTCACCTCTGAGAGCTTCTATTCACTCGGCTCCAGGCTTAAAAATTTCAAGAGGCCTCCTCTCTGTGCGCTTGTTTTTTAAATTTTCTTGTTTTCTTTATTCACCGTTCTCTTATGCTGTTTTCTTGTTTTCATTTTTATTTCTATTTCTGCCATCACTCGAGATGTCAGAAATAATCCCCTTCGGATGGCATCGTCTCTGTCTTTGTCTGTTTCAAGACAGGGTCTCTCTGTGTGGCCCTGTAGACCAGGCTGGCCTCGAACTCACGGACATCCCCTGGCCTCCCCCGGAGCTATCGCTGGGATCTCAGGCCTGTGCCACCGGCATCCGGGGTTGGGAATTCTTGGCGGTGGTGCTGGGTCTCCATAATAAATAATAAAGTTTACTCTCTTGTATTTGATGAAGTCTGTCGCGATAAGGGGACCCCGCTAACTTGTCGTTTGTTTATTTGTTTAAGGTTTAAGGTTTACTTAACAGCAGTAACAAAGTTAACTTTTTTTCTTCTTCAGGTTTATTTAACACCAGTAATAAAGTTAACTGTTTATTTTTGTTTGTTTTTTCTTCTTAATGTTTATTTAGCAACAGTAACAAAGTTACCTTTTTTCTTGAGGTTTATTTAACACCAGTAACAAAGTTACCTTTTTTCTTGAGGTTTATTTAACACCAGTAACAAAGTTACCTGTTTTTTTTTCTTCTTCAGGTTTATTTAACACCAGTAACAAAGTTACCTGTCTTCTTCTTCTTCTTCTTCCTCTTCCTCTTCTTCTTCTTCCTCAGGTTTATTTAACACCAGTAACAAAGTTACCATTTTTTTTTTCTTCTTGAGGCTTATTTAACACCGGTAACAAAGTTACCTGTTTTTTTTCTTCTTAATAAGGTTTATTTAACACCAGTAACAAAGTTAACTTTTTTTTTTGTTCTTTTTAAACCCCAGTCTCCAAGGCAAAATAAAATAAAATAAAATAAAATAAATCGCTTCCTCCCAACTTTCCTCACCTGGAAAGGCTCTCCATCCCGTCTCCCCCACGTCCTCCCTTCAGCCCCGGGGGTCGGGGGTCTGGTGGCGGGACCCCATCCCCCCTCAGTTCCTCTGCGACCCCAGATCCCAGCCTCCCGCCCTTCCTCCCTCCCTGCACCCCAGGCTCTCCCTGCCTGGTGGCTGGAGGGGGGTCACGCCCAGGACACCGCGCCCTCCCTTCCAGGAGTTCGGATTGGCTCCCAAGGTCACATGAGGGTCCCAGGAGGGTTGGAATTCTGACTTGTGGCTTCTGGCACTCCTAGGGGAAAAAGAAAAAGAAAAGAAAGAGAGAGAAAGATCCGCTGCGTTCTGCTGAGTCCTGGGGCTGAGGAGGAGGTGGTGGCGGCTCTGGGGACAGGGGTTCCCCACCCCAGGCCTCCGGACATGTACCCCCAGGGTCCCAGGGCCTCGGGGGGCTGCTGCTACCTCGGTGGCGTGAGCCCCGAGGGCCAGGACGCGTTTCCGCGCCTGGATCAGAGTGCCAGGCGCTCTCCCTACACGACGAGCCGGATCCTAGCTCGCCATCACCTGGTGACCAGAATCCAGCAAGGTGAGTCTCAGTGGAAAAGGGGGCGGGGGTAGAGAACTGGAGTACGCACCCCACGGGGTGGGGGAGCTGGAGAGAAGGCTCGGCTCGGTGGCCCAGAGCACAGGCCGCTTGCTCCCCTCTTAGGGGTCTCGAGTTCAAGTCCCGGCGCCCACACACGCTGCCTCGTGTCCCAGGGGCGTCATGTTCAGGCAGAGCGCTCGCGTGTATAAATGAATAAATATTACGAAAGAAAATTTACTCTTGGGGTTCCTCCTTAAGACTGAAAGCTTAAAACATAGGCTCTGTTTGCCTATCCACAGCCCAAGCCAGAGATCCCATCATGAGACCGTCGCTTCCCTTGGAAATGGGGCACTTGTTTGGGGGAAAAGGTGCAGAAACTGTGTGGTGGGAAGGATACTGGGGCCCTGCACACCGGTCTGATTTTTTGGGGGGGGGGCAGGAAGGATATTAAGTCACCCACCCGGTGAACTCTTGGCTGTGCCAAGGACTTCCTTGAACGGAAACAAAAGTTGTTTCTCCCCTCCCTCCCCCGGCGGCCCGATTTAACAATGCATTGAGCCCGTAAAAATACACAGGGGACAGCAAGACAGCTCTGCACCGCCTAGACCTCCTAGCTGAGATGTCTCCCCAGTCTTCCTCACATATTGATTTAGGTCCTTTTGGGGGCAACGGTGGGGTTTGGGGTGAGTTGCCACCGGAGGTTGGTCCTTCTTCCATATGTGCCCAGTGTCTCTATTTTGGCTTTTGCTCAAATGCTGGTTTAGGTCCTTTTGGGGGTGTCGGTGGGGTTTAGGTGAGTTGCCATTGGAAGTTGGTCCAGTGTCTCTGTCTACATTGGCTTTTGCTCACATATTGATTTAGGTCCTTTTGGGGGTAACGGTGGGGTTTTGGGGTGAGTTGCCACTGGAAGTTGGTCCTTCTCCCATATGTGCCCAGTGCCTCTGTCTATTTTGGCTTTTGCTCAAATGCTGGTTTAGGTCCTTTTTGGGGTAACGGTGGGGTTTGGGGTAAATTGCCACTGGAAGTTGGTCCTTCTTCCGTATGTGCCCAGTGTCTCTGTCTATGTTGGCTTTTGCATAGCTAGAACCCAGGAGGGGCCCTTCTTTTATTCGGGGTTACTGGACTGTTTGGAGTCAAATGGGCTCCCCAACTGCCTCATGCAGCACCAAGAGGGGAGTGGCCTAGGCCTCCTAGACCATCCTGGGGTAGAGACAAGGTGGCAGCTGGTGTTGGCTCTTGATGGGGATTGGTGTGGGGACCCCCCCAAAAAAGCCCCCTCGACCCCCAACAGCACAGAGAAGTAAAGCGTCTGCTCTCCACCCCCCCCCCCCCCAAGTAGGGAGGCTGAGGCCTCCACACCCAGCAAATAAAGCAGAGCTGTAAAAAAGGAAAAAAAAAAAACATAAGGAAAACAGGAAAGAATTGCCACCCTCCGGTGATTCAGGAATCATGATGGGTTAATATCCTAATGGCGGTCAGTGAGCAGAAGCAAAGTGATTTACAAAAAAGAAGAAAACAGAAATCTGGTTTGCTAGTTTTATTTTTTAAAGAGGTTTTTATATATTTTCACATAAATATGGTAATAGGTTCATATAAATATATTTCTATAGATATATATTATATAGTACATATTTAATATAAATATAGTAATAGGTTAATATGAATATATTTATATTTTATATATAATATAATATATATTTATATATTATATATTTTATATAATATTTATACATTGTGTTATATATTTTATATATTTATGGAGTGGTTTTTAAAAATACATTTATGGATTGGTTTTTTATATAAACATATTAACATATTTATATAGATATATTTTATGTATTTACAGATTGGTCTGTTCTCCCAGAGATGCAGCATGTAAAGTGAGCACAAACCTCACACTAAGATGCATCAGCATCTTAGAACCACAGGATCACAGCACTTCCTTTTACATCTTCCAAAGAAGCACTGGCTAATGTCATTCCCAGCCCCCTGGCTGTGGTTTCTCATTGCTGAGTGGAAGACTACATACATGACCTGATCCTAGTGAGCTCATCATGGAAGGGCAGAGATGTGATTCAACAGGGGGAGGGGGAGGAGGGAAACCAAGGGAAGAGGAGAAATAATGGAAGCCTTTGATGGTATGGTCAGACCAGACTTGAACCAACCCCCAAAGCCCGGGGGTGGGGGGTCAGGCTGTGGGTCAGTCTGTGTGTGTGTCTGTGTGTGTCTGTTTGTATATATATATGTGTGTGTCTGTGTGTCTGTGTATATGTTTGTGTGTCTGTCTGTCTCTGTGTCTTTGTGTGTGTGTGTCTGTCTCTGTGTGTGTGTGTGTCTGTCTCTGTGTGTGCCTGTGTGAGTGTGTCTGTCTCTGTGTGTGTCTGTGTGTCTGTCTGTGTGTGTGTCTGTGTGTGTGTCTGTCTGTGTGTGTGTCTGTGTGTATGTCTGTGTGTGTCTGTCTCTGTGTGTGTGTCTGTGTGTGTCTGTTTGTGTGTCTCTGTGTGTGTCTGTGTGTGTCTCTGTGTGTGTCTCTGTGTGTATGTGTGTTTGTGTATGTATGTATGTGTATAGATTTGTGTTTAGGTATGTGTGTGTTTTTGTATGTGTGTATGTGTGCATGTATGTATGTGTCTGTGCTGTGTCTCTGTGTGTGTGTATGTGTGTATGTATGTGTCTATGTGTGTGTATGTATGTGTGTGTGTGAACCTTTCTCAACAGGTTCAATCCCTGCCCTTTCCAGCCTGTCCCTAGGTCAATCGATTGGGAGATTGTTGCAGGAAAAATAGGAGGGAAAGGGCACCCACTAGGACCTTGGCAGGTTGATCAGGTTTTTTTTGTCTGTCTGCTGGCTCTTGTGGCTCTAGGCTGCCCTGGACTCTGTAGGCCAGGCTGGTCTTGAACCCTTGGAGGTCCAGGCTCCCTTCAGGTTGGCCCAAGTCAAGAGTAGGAGCCCGAGGGACTTAAACACCACTCGAGATAAAATAAAAATAAGTAAATAAAATAAAAATTAAAAAACCCAGAAAGGGGCCACAGCATCTTGGGCCATGTGGGGCTGGGGGTGGGGGGTCAGGCTGTGGCTTCTGGGGATCTCTAAACAGACCGAAGTGCTTTCAGCCAAAGTGGGGTTCCCTCTGGGCCTCCCCTCCCCACCCCCATCCCAGGCTATTTCAGTGCCACAGTTGCTCAATCAAATGGCATCTTGGGAATGTGCCCAACCTAAGGGGAGAACCCCTCACCCCCCTCCTCCACCCCACCAACTGAGCAGTGTTGGCCTAAGTCAAATTCCAGAGGTCATGTGGCCGCCCAGTATCCTGACATCCATGTGCGTCCATGTGCAGCCATGTATGAATACATACGTGTCTGAACCCATAGGGTCTCAGCCAGTAGGGTCCTGGAGAGCAACCTACAGCCCTGGCCGTGGCCTGTAATGTTTGGGGGAGCCAGAGGAACACCACTGACCAAAACAGCCCCGCCCAAAGAAGCAACTGTGTTGTTCCATGCATTGGCCTTCCCTTCTCTTCACCCTCGAGAAGGCAGTCCATTCCAAGTTCTAAACATGCCTGGTTTCCTTCTCCCCCCCCCCCAACTCCCCCTGA
This sequence comes from Pachyuromys duprasi, assembly GCA_028658305.1. NCBI lineage: Eukaryota > Metazoa > Chordata > Mammalia > Rodentia > Muridae > Pachyuromys > Pachyuromys duprasi. The sequence goes on along the minus strand of CM053768.1, from coordinate 18,982 downwards.
GTCATTGTTTTGCAAAATGGGGATCCCCATGGCCTGGAAATGCGATTATGGGGGTCTGTGGTGGCACACTTTTTAAAAATTAATTAATTAATTTATCATGTATACAGTGCTCTGCACACCAGAACCCACTGTAGACGGTCCTGAGCCACCGTGTGGTCACTGGGACTTTAGCTCATGACCTCTGGGAGAGCAGCCAGGTGCGCGCACTCAACTCACCAGACAGGACAGACTGGTCAAAGGTTAACTGCAGGGACCAGAGAGCATCTCCCCCCTGCAGCTCCACATCTTCCTCCTCCCTCCCTCCCCCCTGCAGCTCCTCATCTCCTCTGCAGGAGGCCTCCCCTAACTTCTGGGGACCCCTTCAGAGCCTGTGGTCCCCCGGTCCCCCAAAGCCCGACGCCCCACCCCCACCCCTTCCCACTTACTGATACCAGACAGGTAATTCTCAGGCTCCTGAGCAGTCAGGCACTCTTCCTGGGTCTGCCTGAGCCTGGCAACAACACTTCATATCATCTTTTTGTTGTTCGTTTCTTTTCTTTCTTTCTCTTTCTTTCTTTCTTTCTTTCTCTCTTTTTCCTTCCTTCCTTTCTTTCTTTCTCTCCTTCCTTCCTTTCCTTCCTTCCTTCCTTCCTTCCTTCCTTCCTTCCTCTCTCTCTCTCTCTCTCTTTCTTTTATTTCTTTCTTTCCCTGGCTGTCCAGGCAGGCCCCAGACCCATAGCGATGCCCCTGCCTTCCTGCCCTGGCCTCAGCTAGGACCACGGGCATATGCCACCTTGCCCCGGCCACATCATATTTCTAAAGTTTTGGGGTATTCATCAGTCTTGAGCATGGCAAAACCTCTGTCTGCCTTCCCCAGGATAACCTACCAACCGGTTTCAGGGCAACCTAGCATGCCCGGATCTGTTATCCCATTAACACCTGCTTTTCCCCATCTGGAAGACAGTCACCACATGTCCTCCTGCCCAGAGACACCCTGCCCCACCCCCACCGTGGGAGAACAGCATTTAGCTACAACCAGCCACAGCAAGCCCCCCTCTGCTCTCCTTCTGCCCCCACCCCCATCACAAAAAAAACCACTACAGAATAGAAAGCAAAGGGGTGGGGTGAGCCTTGAGCGGTAGGCCTGGGTTCTAGGGGGCCCCTGTCCTAGGGAGGAGTCTGCGATGCTCTCATTTCACCTCCCAGTGCTTTTGGACTTTTTGTTGTTGTGAATCAGATAAGAAGATCAGCTCCTGCCCATCAGCAGGGTTGACTAAGGAGGGAGGCCAGGGAGAAGGGATGAAGGAAAAATTCCCCAGGGATGGGCTCTGGGACCCCCAGGGCTACATCCCTTGCTGTCCCCAGGGTTAAGAGCAAAACTTGCTTCTCTCTAGGTTGATGGGGGAATGGGGGGGGGGACTGTGATGGGGGGGCAAGGTGACCAGCAGGCTTCTAGGCCTGGTACCCAACACAGGGCATCTTAGCATCCTTGACCAGTGTGCTTTGCATGTGACACAGTGGTCCAGTCCACAGTATCCCCACTCTTGAGGAGGTCACCACCGAGTGACCTGGGCATGGAAACTGTCCCAAGTGTAGACAGCTCCGGGGAAGCCCCCGGTTACTCACCAGCTGTTGCCACAGGCATAGGCTGAAGTTGTGCGTAGTCATCAAGGTGCAAAGGTCACTGGGCCTGAGTTATGGGGAGGAGCTTTGCTGCCATGGGTGCAGGGTGAATGACCTCCTTCAGCCCTCCCTGTGTGCTCATGATCCACGACTTCCCAATATCATGAGATCTTAGCATGATAATATCATGGGTCTTAATTGCTGCCATCAAGACAAAACGGACAGGGCCTGGAGAGGCAACCTCACAGTCCCTGGCTTTTGAAAAGGCCCCAGGTTCAATGCCCAGCAACCGTGCCCTTAGCTTTCATGGGTACTCCATGTACACGGAACACATACGTACATACGTGCAGATGAACACTCTGGTGCAAAGCAATAGAGCTAAATAAATGTAAGGATGTGTGTGTGTATGAATACACTAAAATCAGTTAAACTACTTGAAGTAGCCCAGAACTGCCAGCTTAATTTGCGAACACATCCGAGAACAAGAAGTCCCCCATGGGGGACCAACCTGCTCTCAGCAAACAGTCAGTTGGCCTTTTAGGAAGGGAGAGTTGGGGGTGTGAACTCTCTCCTGTGTAAACATTTCATGAGGTAGGAAGTCACACGGACCAGCCTCAGGCAACCCCCTCCAGCTCCCACCCACCCCACCCCCTGCCGCCCACAGGAAAGCTCATCTGAGCCAAAGCATCCCTTCGGAGAACCCCTGCTCTCCAGGAAATCCCAATAAAATAAGAAAAAGCCAGGCCTCTGAGCCAGTGGGGAGCAGATTTTCAGCCTCCCCTCCATTCTGAGATCGGCTTCCTCATGGAGCTTTCCTGGGGCCCTAAGCCCCCTGTCCCCAGCGGTGGGGGGGGGGGTGTTGTTTGGAGAGGGAAATGGCCTTATTGTCCCCTGAACTTCACCCCCTGGGGTTCAGGCCTGCAGCTCTCTCGGCCCCTTAGGGGGACAGGCTCCCCCATAGAGAAGGGTGAGGAGCCATCTAAGTTAGATCCCGAGATGATGGCTCCGCCTTCTTCCACAGGGTTCAGGTCATTCGAATATTGTTGAGAAAGTTGACCTGCTGTCCCCTGAGTGGACCCCCACCCCAAACTAACACTCAGTTACAACAGTACCAGCAGGTCCTATTCAAAAGTATACATATATACAGAAAAAATACTTGTATAATTTATATATTATATATTATTATAATTATAAAAATATATATACAGAAAATACTTATATATAATTTATATATTATATATTATAATTATTATATATATAGAAATACTTATATAATTTATATATTATGTATTATAACTATAAAAATACTTATATATAATTTATATATTATATACAGAAAAATACTTATATATAATTTATATATTATATATTATTTTTTAAAGTTTTTTTATTATGTATACAATGTTCTGCCTGCATGTACAGCTGAGTGCCAGAGGAGGACATTAGATCAGGTTATAGATGGTTGTGAGCCACCATGTGGTTGCTGGGAATTGAACTCAGGACCTTGGGAAGAGCAAGCAGTGCTCTTAACCTCTGAGCCATCTCTCCAGCCCATATTATATATTATTATAATAATATATTAGATTATATAGTTGTAAAACTGCAGCCTCTGCCCATCTGTCCATCAGTCATTCTGCCAGTCCATCATCCCAAGAGCTGGTCCTAACCCAGCCTGGGGAGGGCAGAGGAGCTTTGAGGTTCCCATCTTGTGAGGAAAGGGGGGGATCCAACCTCCCCTCCCCTCCACCCATGGGCGTGGATGGGGCAAGCCTTCCAGGGTTGAGCCTGCCCTGCGAATCCCCCTCCAGGCAGGTGAGAGGTGGGGATTGGGAGGGGAAGCATGCACTTAGAGAGTCCAGGAAAGAACGAAAGCATTCATGAGCCATTCCTTCTCCCAAGGAGGGGTGTGTGGGGGGCTGGAGAAATTCCTGTGACATTTCCATCCCCTTTTATTATGGAGCATCCCCTGCTGGGTCTCCTAAGTCCATCTGTGTCCCTTCCCCCTTCCAGCTGAATCACACCATGGTTGTGGCCCCTCAAGGTCATCCCTGTGCTGGGCCTTCCTGGCTGGGGTTCAGCCTAGAAATGGTGGCCTCAGAGAGTCCGCATAGGCCACCCAAGTATGACCTGAGGCTGGACGGAGAGGAGCTACAGGATGAGGGTGACTGCCTGTGGTGGCCAGTGTGTACTGATTTTGATTTATTATTGATTTTTCTGTAACAGTGGGTGCTGTAACATTGGCCCCCCAGGGACTCCCTCCCTCCCCAGAGAACAGGACCAAACCCTAGGTGAAAGGAAGATGTGAGGGAATTCACGCCTCCTGTTCAACCTCCAACAACTGGCTGGTAAATAGGACCCACAGACACACACACACACATATACACACACAGACACAAAGACATACACAGACACACACATAGGCACATACACAGACAGACACATATAGACACACACACAGGCACACATACAGACACACACATAGAGAGACACAGACACACAGACAGACACACACACAGACACACACAGACAGACACACACAGACACACATACAAAGACAGACACAGACACACACATACAGACAATAGTAATAATGATAATAATAATAATTGATAATAATCAGCATCAACATCATGTGCAGACCTACTGTGGGATGGAATGAGGAAATAATAATAATAATGTTGATAATTGATAACCGACCCAGAGGAGAGGTTTGGAATTCTGCCCTTCTCCCCCACCCCCACCCCACTCTCCGAGCTTGGGCCTTGCCGTGAACTGGTTCCTGTGACCTCCAGGCGGTCTTTGGGGTCCCTCTCATAGTCCACGTCCAGAAGACGGGCCAGCCCCTGCCCCAGAGCATCCAACTGGCCCTGAGGTATCTCCTCAGCAGCTGTCTGGATCAGGTAGGGTGACGGGACCCTAGAGGGGGCCACAGATACATATAATTTACAGCCCCTCCTTGAGATTTCCAGTCCCTGAGTGGCCCTCGGTGGGTGCCTGACCCTCTGGACCCATATTAATCACAGGTTATGTACTTTGTATCCCCCCCTTCCTTTTTTTTTTTTTTAAAGATTTATAAGTAATTTTAACAATTAGTGTTAGGTGCACAACGCTCTGACTGCACGTATGTGTGCTCGCCCGCAGAGAGTGCTGGGTCTCACTATAGTCCACCTTAGTGCTGCACCCGCGGAGGCCACCAGAGGGCGCTAGGTGCCCGCTGAACCACGTCTGGCAGCCATGCACGCCTCCTGAGATCCTGGTGCTTGGGGAGGAGGAGGCAGGGGCCATCTCCGTGAGTTTGAGGCTAGCCTGGGCTACAGAGAGAGCCCAGGATGGCTGGGGCTGCACAGAGGGACCCCACCTTGGGAAAACAAAAGCCAAAGAAGGGAAGACGGAGTGTATGATATTGAAAAATCAGCAGAGGATTTTGGAGGTGTGTTACTGAGAGAGATCACACTATGTATTTCGCTTAAACCGCTTCATGGATACGCGTGCTTACATTAGTGAGCCCTTGGGTTGAGGAGGAGAAGGAGAAAGAGAAAGAGGAGAAGGAGGAGGAAGAAGAATGAAGAGAAGAAGGAGAAAGAGAAAGAGGAGAAGGAGGAGGAAGGAAGAGGAGGAAGAGGAGGAGAAGGAAGAGAGAGAAGGAAGAGGAAAAGAAGGAAGGGAAGAGGAGGAGAAGAAGGGGGAGGAGGAGAAGAGGAAGGAGGAGGGGAAGAGGGAAGAAAGGGAGAGGAGTTGCAGGAGGAACCGGGAGTCGGTGGGACAGAACAGATGGGCCTGTAAGCTTGCGGTGGGGTCCAGCAGGAGATTTCCCCTGAGCTGCTCTCGAGTCCCGTTGTCTGTGGAATCCAGAGATTTGGCAGATTCGGTGGCCTTCCCTCCCGGGTCTGTGAAGCAGCCATCTCCACTGTGTCACTTCCTTTGCTGGTGCCGTGTGGGGTTCATGAGAATTCAGTCCTCCCGAGAGAGAAAGCAAAAGAGAAGAGAGACACAGAAAGAGAACACAGAGTGACAGAAAGAGAAAGAACAGAGACAGAGGACAGAGCGACAGAACAGAGACAGAGAGATATACAGAGCAACAAAAAGACACAGAGAGAGACAGACAGAAATACAGAGACAGAGAGACACAGAAAGAGATGGAGAGACGCAGAGAGAGAGACAGGAAGAGAGAAACAGAGAGAGATAGAGGGAGACAAAGAGGGAGAGAGAGAGAGACAGGGAGGGAGAGAGACAGAGAGAGGGAAAGAGACAGACAGGGAGAGAGAGAGAGGGAGAGAGGAGAGACAGGAAGGGAGAGAGAATGGGAGAGACAGAGAGAGAGAGACAGAAAGAAGGACAGAGAAAGAGGGAGAGACAGCAAGAGAGAGGGAGAGGAAGGGAGACAGATGGAGAGACAAAGGGAGAGAGACAGAGCGAGGGAAGTAGAGACAGAGACAGAGAGGGAAAGACAGACAGAGAGAGGGAGACAGGAAGGGAGAGAGAAAGGGAGAGACAGAGAGAGGAAGAGACAGAAAAAGGGAGAGCAAGAGAGAGGGAGAGGAAGAGAGAGAGAAAGGGAGAAACAAAAAACCCTATGGCACTTAGGGAGGCAGATCTGGGTGTCTCTGAGGCATGAGGCTCAACCTCCAGCCGTGCTCCCCATCCCTTCCCTGATCCTCCGCTTTCCCCCCAGACGTCCCCAAGGAGCAACGTCTGCAGGCCACTCGGGCCACCATCCTCCTGCTGGCCGTGAGAACAGGGAGGCCTTGCAGATGCTGCTGAGCCTCCTGAGCGAGGTCGTGAGCAACATGACTGAGAACCACATGAGGCCCATGAACCTGGCTGTGTGCCTGGCCGCCTCCCTCTTCCACCTCAACCCGCCCAAGAAGGACAGCTCGACATGGTGAGTTCCCCCTCAGCCCTTCAGCCCCCGACTCTCCTCCGAGATTCATCTGTTGTTGTTGTTTACTTGTTGTTGTTTTGAGGCAGGGTCTCTCCGTATGGCCCTGAGTGTCCTGGCCGGCCTCAAACTCACAGAGATGACAGGCATGTTGTTGTTGTTTGCTTTTTTGTTTGAGGCAGGGTCTCTCCGTGTGGCCCTGGTCGTCCTGGCCTCACTCTGTAGACCAGGCTGAGCCTCGAACTCACGGCTAAGATCCACTTTTCTCACGGTAGAGTTCAGACAGGAGGAGTTCAGATGAGGAGGAGACACGGTGGGAACAGCCCCAAGACAGGCCTGAAGGGACGTCAGTCGAGATGTAGACAGCCGGAGAAGCTCTGTTCTGTCTTACTCGAATAGAGACAAGGAGAAGGAAAACACATTTCCAAAAAAGGAAAGACGCATGGCCGTTGGTTTTGACCTCTCAAGATGAGAGGCAGTAGGGGTGGTCTGAGACAACTGGGCTGTCCCCACTCACCCTCTCCCCACTTTATTCTCTGTCCAACTGCAGACTCATCCAGAAGGAAAACACCACGGGGAAGCCAGACCAGAAGGACATCAACAAAAACCTGGCCGTAGCCCAGGGGCTCGCCCACATGATCTCGGAATGCAACCAGCTCTTTGAGGTGAGCCCCAGGGACGGGCAAGCAGGCTGGGGGAGGAGCGGGCACCGGCTCACGGTTCACCCTCTTCTGCTCTTCTTTCCACGGAGGCGATGGTTTGGGCTGCGGCTCCGGGGTTGTAGAAAACTAGCTCTTCCGGTGGAGGTCGGGGGTTCGTTGGGCTCAGCGTCTTGACTTATTCGCTAGTTTGGTGGGTGGATGATGATGATGGATGGGTGGATGATGAATGGATGATGGATGGATGATGATGGGTGGGTGGGTGGATGGATGGATTGGTGGATGATTGATGGATGGATGAATAATTAATGGATGGATGGGTAGGTGGATGCACGGATGGATGATGATGGATGGGTAGGTGGATGGATGATGGATGGGTGGATGGATGGATGATGGATGGGTGGATAATGGATGGGTGGGTGGGAGGATGGGGGATGGATGGATGATGGATGGGTGGATGGATTGGGGGATAGATTGGGGGATGATAGATGGGTGGATGGATGATGGGTGGCTGGTTGAGAGGATGGGTGGGTAGATCCCCCCAGAGGTGAGGTGAGAGCTGGCCCTGGGGAGCACTTCTCTTGGAGTCCTCCCTGCCACACTCTGGGGCAACAAAGTCATACCATGGGAGATCTCTGAGTGAGTGTGTGGGGCTGAGAGAGAAGGAGAGAGAGAGGGACAGAGAGGGAGAGAGACACAGAGAGAGGGACAGAGAAGGAAAGAGAGAGGGAGAGAGAAGAACACAGAGAAGGAGAGAGGGAGAGAAAAAGAGAGAGGGATAGAGGACACAGATAAGGAGAGAGGGAGACAGACAGAAGGACAGAGAGAGAGAAGGACACAGAAGGAGAGAGAAAGACACAGAGAGGGAGAGAGGGAGACAGAGAGAGGGGGGGACAGAGAGGAAGAGAGAAGGAGAGAGAGAGAGACAGAGCAAGAGGGACAGAGGAGAAAGACACAGAGAAGGGAGAAGGAGAGGGAGACACGGGGGGGGGGGAGAGGGAGAGAGAGAGGGAGAGAGAGAAGGACACAGAGAAGGAGAGACAGAGGGACAGAGTGGAAGAGAGAGGGACAGAGAGGGAGAGAGAAAGACACAGAGAGAGACAGAGAGCAGAGTTTCAATATAATATATATATAATATATTATATATATATATATAAAGTAGAAGGTAAATGGACTGTGGAGATAGGAGGTAGATAGAAGGGTGGAATTTCAGTACATCCCAAGGCTACAGAAATCTATATAACATATGTATAAATATATTCTTATATAAAGTACAAGTGTGTAATACAAACGTATACACATGTAGCATTTTATTATTAATCATAATTAATTATTTATGATTATTTATTCATTCCATATAATACATATAAAGTAGAAGGTAGATGGACTGTGAAGCCCAGTGGCAAAACTCCGAGCCAGACCTGGCCCACACCTGCAGAACTCTCCCAAGGAGGAGAGACGGGAGGAGGGAGGAGGGGGAAGATGATGCAGACTCCCCCTGACCCACCAGACCTCCATGCACCTGATGGGGCCACACATCCACCATGGGGCCGCATCATGCACTGGAAGTAGACCAGTTAGCCCTTTCTACCACTGGGCCGCAAAGCCCTCCCGTCCCTCTGTCTGGACTTGGGCCAGCTCTGTGTTTCTTCTCCCACCCTAGAGCTGCCTGAACGAAGCCATTGGGCTGACACGGTTCAGTCCCCTTTAGACTGGGTGCCTGCCAACGCTTCTGTCATCTCCTCCAGGAAGCCTCCCCCTATTTCCTCCTCCTCCTCTGTCAAGGACCGGATCCCACACTGCACTTCCCCCTTCCCCTCCCCCTTCCCAGGGCTGTTCCTAGAACTGCTTGGCCCTACTCTCGTGTCCACTCAGGCCCAGCCCACGGCTGTGCCCAGTAGACAGCAACCAAGCAAAGAAATGGGAATCTTAGAGATTAGAAATATCTTTGATGATGGGTAGAAGCTTTGGTAGACCAGGATGGGGGGGGGCTCAATTTGGGTCCCAACCCCAGGACCAGGAGCTTCATGAAGCTCTTCCCGTCCTACCCAAGGTCCTGAAAACCGTTAGCTTGATCCACATACCCAACCTTGGCATTTGGGTGCGGAGAATGGGGATGTAATTGCCAGCTTGGAAACCATTAGCTTGATCCACATACCCAACCCAGGACTTGGAGGACAGACCTGCCCAAAGGAATGTGTGCCCTGGTGTCCCTGTCAGTGGAGCACGAGGAGGCGAGGCCGATGGGCGCCATGTGGGCTGTGGTGATGGACTCCCACTACCTCATCAAGGTGTGCGTCTCCCGCAAGTCCAGGCTGACCCACGTCTGCAGGATAGACCTGAAGTAAGTGGCCACACATTGGGTGTTTTGGGGACCAGGTTCTTCTAGCCAAGTGTGGTGGGGCATGCCCTGTCATCCCAGCACCCCGGGGAGGCAGAGGCAGGCAGGTCTCTGTGAGTTGGAGGCCAGCATGGTCTACAGAGAGAGTCCCGGGGCAGCCTCGGCCACAAGAGGAGAGCCTGGCACGCAGATCTTTAAACCCTGATGAGAAATGTCATGATTGCATATGGCCGCGGTCGAGTCAACATCAGCCTCCCTAGCCCCGGCTCTGTGTAGTCTCTGGGGAGCACCGTCCTGCCCTGGAATTCGGGGAGTTGCATGTTTGCAGGGCCCATGACGAAGTGAGAGCGTGCAGGACCTAGGGCAGGACATATTGACATCTTTGGGTGTCGCTGTGGTATAAATTGACAGCATCAGCCCTTCCAAGACTAGGAGGCATCAGATAGATAGATGATAGGTAGGTAGATAGTTCAATGGATGGATTGGTGGATGGATGGGTGGGTAGATAGGTAAATAGATAGATACAGATGATAGATAATAGACAGATAGGTAGACATACGCTATATAGATAGATAAACAGATAGATAGATATAGACAAATGAAAGATGATAGCTAAATAGATGATAGATAGATACATAGATGACTCATAGATGATAGATAGGTGATAGATGATAGATAATAGATAGATAGATGATAGATATAGATGATAGATGATAGATTATAGATAACTAGATAGATGATTGATAGATGATAGATAGATGGTAGATAGATGATAGATAGATAATATGTGATTGATAGATAAATGATAAATAGATGATAGATAGATAATGTATGATTGACAGATAGATGATAGATAGATAGATAGATAGATAGATAGACAGATGCTGGCTTGTGGCGAGTTCTAGAGTCAGTGTGAGTCTTCCCCATCCTTTTCATGATGAAGAACTGTGGTGACGGAAATACTGGGTGACAGGAACAAGGTTCTCAGACTCTCAAGGTGGCTGCACTGAGGACCCAGGCCCAAGGGCCAACAGCCCACCCCCTGACCCCTGCCCAGCGTCCCCCAACCCCCTGAGAAGCTCTCCCCTTTTCTTCTCTGTCTTCTCCCCATCACCTCCCCCTTGCAGGGGTCACTCCCCAGAATGGTACAGCAAAGGCTTCGGACACCTCTGTGCCTCCGACCTGGCCAGAATCAGGAACTCCTTCCAACCCCTCCTCGCTGAGGGCCCGGAAAAAAAAAATCTGATCTCTCCT